>PVLC010001321.1:0-59105 GCA_004027655.1 Graphiurus murinus | reverse complement strand
ACTGCTTTTTAAGTGGCTTTACAATATGCCTCTCCTATCAGCAACATATAAGAGTTCCAGATACTCTGAATCTTCGCCAAAATACTGTGGTGATGGGCTTTTTAATTTTAGCCATTCTAGTGAATGAGTATATCATGTTATTCATTATGATTTTACTTTGTATTTCTTTGGTGACTAGTGATGAACATTTTTTTCATGTGCTTAGTAGCCATTTATATATTGTACTTTGTTAAAGTCTTCACATCCTCATAATTGGGTTGTTTGCCTTTATTGAGTTGTGCTAGTTCTTTGTATATTTTGGATACAAATCCTTTGTTACCTATTTTGAGAATGTTTTCTCCCAGTTTATGGCTTGTCCATTAATTTTCTTAGTGATGAGTCTTTTTCTTAGGATGGGTATAGGTTTTTAGTCTAATTTACCCATTTTCTTCCTTTATGATTATTGCTTTCTGTGTCCCACTTAAATATTTGTCTTCCCACAAATAGTGAAAATATTCTCCTGTGTTTTTATAGAAGCTTTATGGTTTTAGCTGTTATGTTTAAGTCTATACTCCATCTTGAATTTATTCTTGCATATGATGTAAAGTAGGGGATGAAGTTCAACTTTTTTCCATCTGAATATACTACTGTTTCAGCACCATTGGTTGAAAACATTTTTCCATCCATTGAATTGCCTTGGTAACTTAGTTGCAAATCATTGGATGATACAGGTATAGCTATATTTTTGCTACCTACATTTCATTCCAATGATCTTATTTGTCTAGCTTTATGCCAAATTCACGCTGTCTTTCAGTATTGTAGTTTTATAAGTAAAAAAATATATTTTTGTACTGGGGATTTAACCCAGAGGCATTCTACCTCCAAGTTATATCCCCAGCCCGATTTTACTTCTTACTTAGAAACAGGGTCTCACTAAGTTGCAGAGGGCTTCACTAAGTTTCCAAGGCTGGCTTTGAACCTACGATCCTACTGTCTCAGACTTCCAAGTACTGGGACTACAAACATCAGTCACCATGCCCTACTTATTTGTAAATCTTAAAGTGAAATGGTTTACATATTCTAATATGGTTCCTTTTTTCCAAGATCATTTAGGCTACTCTAGGTTCTTTGTGTTTCCATACAATTTTTTTTTTTTTTTTTTTTTTTTTTTTTTTTTTTTTTTTTTTTTTTTTTTTTTTTTTTTTTTTTTTTTTTTTTTTTTTTTTTTTTTTTTTTGTGGTACTGGGGATTGAACTCAGGGGCATTCTACCTCCAAGCTACATCCCCAGCCCTATTTTTTATTCTTTATTTTGAAACCGAGTCTCACTAAGTTGCAGAGTGCCTCACTAGGTAGCTGAGGCTGGCCGCGAACCCAGATCCTCCGGTCTCAGCCTCCCGAATGCTGGGATTACAAGTGTGCGCCACCACGCCCGGCTTCCATACAATTTTAGAATAAGTTTGTCAATTTCTACCAAAAATCCAGTTGGGATTTTGATAGTGATGGAGTTCACTCTACAGATCAATTTGGGGAAAATTGGTATCTTAACAATACTGAGCACCACAATATATTTATTTGGGTCTTCTTTAATATGTCTTAGCAATGTTTCATAATTGTGAGAAGTCTTACATCTTTCATCATAAAACTTTGAGTTAAAAAATTACATATGACCTTAAAATATAGTTTTTATTTTTACTAGGGGTAGATTTCAAATCAAATGAAGAAATAAAGATTCACTCCTTCATTTTATCAACAAATGATCAAATAGCCACTAAAAGCAAGGCAATGCTAATTGCTACTTAACCAATAGGCAGATCAGAGTATTAACTCCTTATAGGTAAGCGAGTATTTCTTTGGCTGGATTTGAACATCTCAGCAGATTTTCATACCTAGGTGGGACTTCCATAAGTTGCTTAAAGACTTATTTTTATCTCTCAGGAAAATTTTACCTTTTCTCCAAGACTCAGTTCAAGTGGCAACTTCTCTAGGAAATTGCCTCTGATGACAACCTGCCGCCCACGCTGAGCTAGTGTCTCTCTATGTCTCCTGTGGAACCCTGTGTTTACCTCTATCTTAACTTGTGGCTAGCCAGGCTGTAAGTCAGAGAGGGCCAAAACGCAGTGACTTGGAGGCCCGCAAGTTTACTCACTCATGTAAACAATCGGAAACAGGCAGCCCGAGGCTGCCACGGCAGTTCCAGGAAGTCATCAGGGATCTCTCCTCTTCTCTTCTCTTCTCTTCTCTTCTCTTCTCTTCTCTTCTCTTCTCTTCTCTTCTCTTCTCTTCTCTTCTCTTCTCTTCTCTTCTCTCCTCTCCTCTCCTTTCCTCTCCTCTCCTCTCCTCTCCTCTCCTCTCCTCTCCTCTCCTCTCCTCTCCTCCAACATCCTCATTGAATGAGTTTCACTCCCAGGTCTCCAGGTCTCCCCAGGATCCAAAATGGCAGCTAGAACTACAGCTTTCTGGTCCATAATGCCCAAAATGCACCAGGAGGAACAAAAGGCTGTGACTCCCTTGAAGCATCCTCCAGATGTCCTACCAGGCACTTCTACTTGTATGGCCTTGGCTAGAGCTAATCAGGGAACCACAGCTAAGTAAAGAAGCCTAGCGCCGTCTTTTTTTTTTTTTTTTTTTTGGTACTGGGGATTGAACCCAGGGATGTTCTACCTCCAAACTACATTGCCAGCCCTTTTTATATTTTTAGTCTGAAACAGAGTCTCTCCAGGTTGCTGAGGGCCTCAGTAAGTTGCTGAAGCTGACCTTGATCCTGCAATCCTCCTGTCTCAGCCTCCCAAGTATTTAGATTACAGGCATGCATCACCACACCTGGCTTGGGGTTGTCATCTTTATCCTGGGGAGCAATACTTTCAGCTAAACCTTAGGTTTCTGTTACTCCTTAAAGGAGAATGGATGCAGAGACTCAAAAAAAATTGTATCTTTTGTACTGAGGTACATCACACATACACAAATGCACTACTCTTAGATAAATACCCTGATTATTATTTTTACATATAAATATAACTATATAACCACCACCACATCAAGATGCAGACCATTTCCAGAAGGTTCCTTCATGCCCCTTCCCACCAGCTCCTCTTGGAGGTCACCACTGTTCACACTTCTCTGACTTCTCCACCTTACTTTTGCCTGTTCTTGAACTTCACTTAAAGAAATCATATGGCCCTCCACATTTTAGCTAAACCAGTTAATGACATCTAGAATCTGTAATCATTCATTCGAGATTTTCTGGGTTAGCTTTTGCTTCAAATAGGTTTCCATATAAACTTGCTTTTAGAACATAGTCATATGCCACGTAATGATTTCAGTCAATGATGGACGACATACACAGCAGTGATCCCGTAAGATCTTGTCACCTAATGATGTCATCACTGTCTTCGTGTGTGGAGATACTCTCTATGACGTTCATCCAACCATGGAATCGCCTAAGGATACGTTCATCAGAAGGTGTCCCCATGATTAAAACATGCACGCATGTAATGAGTTCCTAACTGACATTCCAGACTGTCAGCAGATGTTATATAGACAAATTTCCTTTCATCTGAAACGCCTTTCACTGTAACGTAATGTTCTTTCATCTGGCCTCCTTTAAAAAAGAAGCACGCCTTCAAATTCCACCTCCAGCCAGCCTTCTGCTGTGGTTCTGGGTGTGCTGGGGCACTCGATGTGTGTTTTGTGGGGATAGCGAGGGCGGTGGAACAGAAACAGAAGCTGGCAGTGCGGAGGAACACACTCAGGCTGGCCATCTGGAACACCTGCAGCTGCCCAGCGTGATGCTGTGTGCCAGTCCAAACTGCCCAGCTGGAGGGTTCCTGCCTCTGCCACCCCCACCTTTGGCGAGGAAGCATGGCCCTCCTCCCCGGCAGTCAGTTCTTTCTCTATTGGCTAGAAACAGAAAAATGGGGTCCAGCTTTGTTCTTCACGCCCAGCAAGATGTGACAAAAGCTTGGCAGGAGTGTGAGCCACAGACAAAAGGCTGTCAGAGACTGCTCTGATGGGAAGGCAGCGCTTCTTTGTAGCAGAAGCAGAGCATCTCCCTGCCATATGAAAATGACCCCATTCTTCCTGGAAGCCACCCCAGAAAGTTTGTGCTGCCACGTGGCAGGCTTTGGCCACAGTAGGAAAGTTGGCAGGTACAAAGGGGGAGGGGGACTCAGGGGCCACCACAATGAGGACACAGTGGCGCCCATTCACTGGGAATGTGGGCATATGGGGATGGTGACACTGGCTTCAGCTCCAGGTACAACAGGGGACAGAGCTCAAGGTCATCCTCCAGAGGATGGCCAGTGTTTGCTGGAAGGCTTGACAGAGGTGGTATTTTTAGGCATATTTCTTTTTAAAAGGAAGACATGCCCCAAGATGGGCCGTGATTGCTAGGTCATGTCTCCAGTTCCAGGTGCTTCTCTGGATCTGGTTCTAAGCCTTTGTATCACTTCTTCTTCCTTTCACCCACCCCCCAAGTAATTTTCCCCAGAGTTCACCAGCCAGCTGTCTTCAGGGGGCCTGCTTCCCTACTGGAAGCTTCTCCTTTGGATTCTTACACATAAAAGGCTGGTTAATCCACACTCAGAAACAGCATGTGAGCCGGGCAAGGTGGCGCACGCTTGTAATCCCAGCATTCGGGAGGCTGAGACCGGAGGATCCGGGTTCGTGGTCAGCCTCAGCTACCTAGTGAGGCACTCCGCAACTTAGTGAGACCCTGTTTCAAAATAAAGAATAAAAAATAGGGCTGGGGGTATAGCTCGGAGGTAGAATGCCCCTGAGTTCAATCCCCAGTGCTGCAAAAAAAAAAAAAAAAAAGAAAGAAAAGAAAGAAAGAAAGAAAAAAAGAAACAGCATGTGAAGGCCCCAAAGGGGATCCTTCCACAACACAAAGCTCTGACTGGGGCTAAGGGCGCCTTCCTTGTCTCAGAGGCAATTATTCTCCTGAGGCCAACCAGAAAGCTTCACTGAGCTTTTCTTATCAAAGAGGAGAGAGGAAGCAGGATCTCCAGGAGGGCCAATGCCACTACATACGCCACGATGGGGCTGCGGGAGGGGGGCTCTGTCCTCCTACTCAAATGTGTCTGGCCTTTCAAAGCCCCCCAAGTTGAAATTGTGTCCCCCGTATTCATGTGTTGAAATCCTAATCCTCAGCACCTCAAATTGTTACTGTATTGAAAAAAGGTTCTTTAAAGAGTTAATTAAGGTAAAATGAGGTCTAATGGGTAAGGCCAAATCTAAAAGGATCTAATAGGATTGTATTATTATTATTACTATTATTACTATTATTATTATTATTATTATTATTATTGTTATTATTATTTTGGTACTGGGAATTGAGCTCAGGGGCATTCTACCTCCAAAACACATCCCCAGCCCTTTTTAAATTTTTATTTAGAAATAGAGTCTCAGCCCAGTGTGGTGACACATGCCTATAATCCTAGTGCTTGGGAGGCCGAGATAGGAGGATGGCAGGTTCAAAGTCAGCCTCTGTAGCTTAGCGAGGCTCTCAGTAACTTAGCAAGACGTTGTTTCCAAATAAAATATAAAATAGGGCTAGGGCTGTAACTCAGAGGCAAAATGTCCCTGGGTTCAATCTCCAACACCAAGAAAGGGTTTCACTAAGTTACTGAGGGTTTGACTAAATTGCTGAGGCTGGCCTTGAACCTGTGATCCTTCTGTCTCAGCCTCCCAAGTACTGGGATTACAGGCAAGCACCACTGCTGTCCTTATAAGACAAGGAAGAGACACCAGAAACACACATGCACAAAAGAAAGATCATCTTTGGACACTGCAAGAAGACAGCCATCTGAAAGCCAAGGAAGCACGAGAAACCAACCCTGCTGACACTGCTCTTAGACTTCTAGCCTCAAGTGTGAGGAAATAAACACCTGCTATTTAAGCCACACAGTCTATGGTGCTATGTTGCTACAGCCCTAGCAAACTAACAATCACAGATAAACTAGAATCACAAATCCTGTGTCCTCATTGAAACCTTTTTCATATCCTCAGGAGCTTGGTTTGCTTATGACAGATCTGGTTTATTTTATTTTATTATGTTATTTTATTTTATTTTTGTGGTACTGGGGATTGAACCAAGAGGCATTCTACCTCTGAGCTACACCCCAGCCCTATTTTATTTATTTATTTTTTACTCTCAGCCCTGTTTTGTTTTTGTTTTTTTAATTTTCAAACAAGGTCTCACTAAGTTGTGGAGGGCCTCACTAAATTGCTAAGGCTGACTGTGAACCTGTGATTTTCCTGTCTCAGCTTCTCATGTGCTGGAATTACAGATGTGCACCACTGTGCCCAGCTGACAGATCTGTTTTCTTAAAAACCCTATAGCAGCAGTCTCTAAACTTTTTCCCGGCATAATGCCATATGAATATCTCCCTCACATCTGAAAATGTCCTTTCAGTCTTCCTGAAAGCCCACTCAGAGAGTTCTGTCCACAGACTCCCATATAAATAGCAACTCCCTGCAAGAAATGATTCCTAACTGTGAGAGAAGTTCTATGAGACATGGCCAGGATTGTCCCTCTGGAGATAAAGAGAAAAGCATCCATTTCCTGGCACCAGGCATCACTGTCAGTTTTGTCCTGAGAGCTAGGAGTCAACTGAGTATACACGGGCGCTGAGTGGGTCCCCAGGGGTCCACGGGCAGCACTGGACCAGCCTCAGGACAGGAAGTGAGAGGGACAAACAGGGCTGTCCTTGCCAGACTCCATCTACATAAACAGTTGCACATGGAAACATATTCTCGACTTCCTGGGCTTACAGGAGACGCAGCGATTTGTCAACAACACAACAGGCACTTACCTGTCTGCTTATTGTCCTGTCAATACATGTAAAGATTTTCTTTAGTGCCCAGGCACTGCCTCTTCCTGTTCACTCCTGACAAACCCACCATTCCTGACTAATCCCATCTCTCACTGAGAAAAAAACAGCAATGACGTCTTCACCCAGAGCACCACGGCTCTTCAGAACCTGTGCATATAGAGACAGTCGGGATGTGCTTGCCTCTGCGGCCCCGAATACCAGCATCTTCTGCTAGTTACATCCTTACTCTGGATACCACATTGTCCTCGGAGCCGGCCGTGAACCTTGGCTTCCAGTGATTCTCTGGGAGGCTGTTCTTGTGCCTGACCGATGATGGCCGCACAGGCAAGTCATATCCGGGTTTGCAGCACACTGAATAGGATAATTCAACTGGCCTTGCTGAACTTTGTAACATAAACTCAGAAGGGCACATCTTCCACCCATGCCTTCCCTTGCACTCTTTGGCTGTGCTCACAGCATCCTAGAACAGGATCTTTCTCAGTGTGGATTTCACCCCTACCTGCCATGCATGGCCATCAAAAGGGAGGTAGGTGAGTGGCTGGCAGGGAGAGCCCGAGAGCAGAACAAGGAGGTTCCTTAAGGAGGTCTGCCAGGAAAACCTGATGTCACCACATTAGTCAGAAGGGACTGTTGTCATAGGAGATAGAAAAGGCCATCCTCAGAGAGTTGTCCTCTTGGAATCAACCAGAACTGGACCCTGGGGCAACCCCAGAGGGTCGAGTGCTGGAGCTCCCTGTGATATATCTGGTCTACCCTTCGCATGGTATCTATGTGTATACCTTGGGAGAAACTGGGGCCCCAGCTCCGTGTGCCACAGTCCAGCATCAGTAATATCTAGAAAATTTCAAAGGAGTGGGGCAGGGTAGGCAGCTCCTGAGACCCAGCTCAGGGCATGGGTCACACTTGCTTTGATCTGGGGCCCCGGGTGTTGGGTATGGATTTGAGGAGACATACTATTAGGTTGGTCCCATTGAAAGCTGGTTTAAGCCCCTTAAAATGATCACCCAGAAACGGCTAAGAGTGGGACTTAGATGACTTGCAATGATGTCTAAGAAGTTCTGACATGCAGCAAGCGTGATGGTACATGTCTGGAATCCCAGTGATTTGAGAGACTGAAGCAGGAGGATCCCAAGTTTAAAGCAAGCCTGGGAAACTTGGTAAGATCCTGTCTCAAAATAAAAAATAAAAAGGACTAGGGATGTAGCTCAGTGGTAAAGCACCCCTGGGTACAATCCCAATACCACAAAAATTAATTCATATAAATAAAGGTCTGACATACCACATTCTCCCATAAGATTTAAAACTCCCTGAGGATAGAGACCATGTCTATTCTTTATCTCATATGTCTTATATCATATAGCAGAAGACTGTGAAGATTTAATAACTGTTTGGGGAATATGCTAAATACCCTTCTGTAACCCCTATGGCAACTGGGAACTTTTCTATACAACGATACTGGTAGGAGTCAAAGCTTCTCTGAAAGGGCCACTCAATGTCACACTTCTTTGAAGTCTAGACAGTTCCTTCACAGAAATGACATTAGCTTTCCCCCATGCTTTTAAAATAAATCTGTATTTAATTCCATCAACAGAAATCAGGTATAAAATATCAATATTACTGATAAGGCTAACCTAAGGATCTATAACCTAAGAGTCATCGATAATCACAATGGCAGAAATCACCAACTCTGGGGTTCTCAAGCCTGGCTTCACCTTAGAACCTCCTGGGCTTTTAAAATACACTATGGCCAGGCGTGGTGGCGCATGCTTGTAATCCCACTACTTGGGAGGCTGAGATAGGAGGATCCAGGTTCCCGGCCAGCCTCAGCTACTTAGTGAGGCCCTCTACAACTTAGTAAGACCCTGTCTCAAAATAAAGAATAAAAAATAGGACTGGGGGTGTAGCTTGGAGGTAGAATGCCCCTGGGTTCATTCCCCAGCACTGCAAAAAACAAAACAAAACCCCACTATGCCTTGACTCTTCCCTCCAAACATTATGACTTAACTGGTCTCTGTTGGATCCTGGACGCTGGTATTTTTTAAAGTTTCCTGGATGGCTCCACATACAACCAGGGATTGGGCAACACTGGTCTGGTCTCTCCTTGCCTCGCTCCTGACTGTGTTCATGAGAAGATGAGAACTAGGGAAGGAATTTAGGGCTTGCTCAGGGTCACAAAGCTAGGTGGAGGTCCAGCAGGCGTGAGAACCTCGGCCCCTCCATTCCTACTTGGATGTTTTCTTCTTCTCCATGTAAGTGAGGAATGGTGAGGCTCTTCCTCTTCCCGGGTGGAGCTTCAGCTAGAGGAGGAAGAGGGAGAAAGACCAAGAGTGTCAGATGACAGGGGAGGAGAGCAGGAAGAATGTAGTGGGGTGCAAAAGCCATAGTCACGTTTGCCCCACTTTCCAAGAGTATAAGGCAACCAGGCTACCATTTAGCACAGGCTCCACCAGGGGAAGAAGAAAGTGGTTTAGTCCTAAGGTTACGCTCTGTGGTCATTGTCGCAGCCTCCACGGTTACCAGCTTTGTATCCCTGTGAATGTTACCACAGTCTCCAAACCCAGGTATGATTCCCAGCTCTGAAAAGACCGCACTGGGCTTGACCCGCTCCTTTACCCTGCCCAGGGAAAATTGCAGTTGACACAAAAACAGCCACTCCCCTGGGACAGTTGTGCAGAAAGGGCCCTGTGTCTTAGAGGCTGCACATAATACCCAATTATCCCCTGACTCCCCCGGGGAGAGAATGGAGAGGTGAGGGCTTTCAAAAGCCAGCATCCCTTCAGGCTCCATTATGGGAAGCCTTACACAGCTGCCTTTCTCCCAATAGTCCAGAAGGTCACCAGGACACAGGAACACGGAGGCAGCTCTTTGGGGCTGGGAGAACACTTCCCTCTCTGTTCCAGCCCAACCGGGGAACCCCAGCTTCCATTTTTAGCTACGGAAAGGAAGACAGAGGGAGTTGATGCAGAAACACAGGTGCCTTCCAGCCGGCTCCACCGGGCTTTGTGCAAACCCAGGGAGAAGTCCTGCTCGCTCTGCATTCTGTGAACCCCTTTCAACACCCCTGCCCCACATCCCACCTCACCGTCCTCCCTGCCCATCAGACTTCATCTGGGCTGTCCTCTCTGCCCTGTCACCAGATCTCTCAACCATGTTAGTAAGTCCTCCAGGGCAGGCTACCCCATCACCATGGCTATCCGTGCTTCCCCACAGCTAGTAACGCGGTGCTGAGCCCACAATAAATCCAAGTGCAATAAGTATTTGTGGAGTTGACTAGCAGATATTGGGAGACAAGGCATTTCCTTGTCTCCAAATTTGATTCCCTGGGCTTTATTTCACCCCCTGTCTTCCATCTCTGGAAATAAGAAGGTTCTAACAATGCAAATACAGCTCATGAAATCCATTTATTTCTGAATTCCGCAAGAATTTATAGGAAGGAGTATCTTGCAGTATTTAAGGGTATGGAGGCCTACTGTCTGAGTTTTGAGTCTCAGTTCCAGTATTTACTACCTGGGTTACATTGAGCAAGTAATTTAGTCTTTCTAAACCTTGAGTTCCTCACTTATATGGTAGAGAGAATGTTAGGCTTAGGTCCTTGATCTGTTGTGACAGTTAGAAGACAATGCAGGTGTTGTTCTTAGGATGCTGTCTTGTGCATAGTAAGTGCTAGATAGAAATGAGGTGTCATTTTTATTGAGTTTCTACATCATTTGGCCAACTCAATGCACAGTTCTGGGTATATGGAGGAAAAGAAGGCAAATACAAATTACAGCTTGTAATCTATAGGAAGGCAGACTTATAAATACCCCTCATACAGCAGTGTTCTAGCTGCAGTATGAAGATATGGATGGGGTGTTTTATGGTGTGCAGAGCAAGAAATCCACTCAGACTTCCTGGAGGAAGTGACAACTGAGTGCAGGATGCACAGAGGGGCTGAGGTGGGGGAGGGTGACAGTCAAGACAACAGGAACTGAATGAACCAGGGGCAAGAACCAGCCTAGTAAGTGTGCACGCAGGGAAAGGGGAATCGGCTGTTTGAAATTGCTGGAGCATTAAACAGAAGACAGGAAGCAGCACGACGGCATGGGACTCTCCAGCTACCTTTCTTCCCTCTTCTCGGGTGCTGGTCAACAGAGGTGCTTTGGAGTGAGAGATGCAGGGAGAGAATGCTTCTTCGGTGTGGGCTGCCCACTTCCTTTAGGGAGCATGTGCCTGAAGGGAGGGGGAGGTAACATGGAATCTGCCTGGGATCCAAGACCTGCACTTAGCCATGTATTCATGCAAGGCCTAGACTAGGAAAGAGTCAGCAGGAATGAATGGAACCGTCAACTCACAGAGATCTTTATCTGGGATTGCCACCCCCAACCAGGAAACCAGCTGGCCAAAGGTCTGACAAAGGATTCAGGCCTCAGGTGAGCCTCGTATCTTCCCGCCTGCTCAGAGGCCAGCGCCCGGAATTCAATGGTCACTTACCCTGGTCATGCAGACCTCTCCATACTGCACGCTGAGGGCTAGGCAGGAGGCAGGCAGAGGAGGATCCTCTGGCGTGGGAGTGCCCTTTTATACCCTCATCCCTCGGTGGGGCCATGTCTTCAAACCAGGTTTGGCGTTCATTGCCATATAAGGAAAAGCTCCAGCACCCAGGGCATATACTTCCTGGTTCTATTAAACACCACATCAGGGGCTGCCACTGCCAACAGAGGTGATGGAGACACAGGTGGCAGAGAAAGGTGTGCGCTCACCCTCTGGCATCAGACAGTCCTGAGCTGGAATCCAGCTCTGCCTCTCACAAAGTCCACCAATTAATAATCTCTCCAAGCCTTGGTTTGGTTTCGTTCATTGTAAAGTGGAAATGCTAAGAATAGCAACCACACGGGGATCTTGTAAGGATTCAATGAAACCATGCATGTAATAAATTTGGCCCATATTAAATACTCAAGAAAGGTGAACTGCCATTATTGATAATAGGATTGCTGTTACCTGAATTAGTGCTATGATCCAGTTCATGAGTTTCATTCTGTTTTGTACTCCAGGTTCTTTGTTAGGTATTGGAGATACTAAGGCAAATAAAACATGCCATTTATCCTCAGGGATATGTACTTTAGTGGTAGAAGGAGATAAATAAATTTAAAAAATACCACAAATCAAGGTATAAGTACTACAGTGGAGGTAAGCACAGGAGACGCAGGAACCCTGCAGGGAGTTTAACCCAATGTGGGTATAGGAAAGAGGCAGGCAGCTAATAGATGCACTTGTAAGTTGAATCCTAAAGGATGGAGAATACAAACCAGGGAAGGGGTAGGAGAAAGTAAACAATGGCTCAGGGAGAATGTTCCAGACAGTGAGAATAAGGGCATGGCTAAGTCTATTGCAAAGTTTAACCCACAACCTATCCTGGCGATACAAAGAAAATGTGATTTAGTGACAAGGGTATCGTCTGATTTGAAGGCTACACCAGAGTAGCAATTTCCTATGGCTTATTATTAGTGAGTGTGTGTGCAGAGCGCTGGTTGCCTACCAAATATCCATGCTCCCCTTTTTTTCTCAATAACAGGACTATGTATTGTTGAGTAAAACAAATGCTCAGATAAAAATCCATTTCTCAGCCTCTTTTGCAAAGGAACATGGCCAATGAACTGTGTGCAAGATTTTTTTTTTTTTACTTTTCTTAATAAACAATTCAAACATGGATAAAAGTATAGAAAATACCTGGGCATGGTGGCACATGCCTATAATCACAGTACTTAAGAGGCTGAGACAGGAGGATCACAGGTTCAAGGCCAGCCTCAGCAACTTAGTGAAACTGTGTTTCAAAATAAAAATAAAATAGGACTGGGGGTATAGTTTGGAGGTAGAATGCTCCTGGCTTTGACCTCCCAGTACTAAGAAAACAAAAAAGTACAGAAAATTGTGTAAGAACCTACATGCACCCTGACATAGTTTTAATAGCTAGTGACATTTTACCATTCTTGCTTCTGCCATCCTTGCACTTGTGTCTTTTTTTTTAGACTAATTTAAAGCAAAGGCCAGATGTTATATTATTTCCATGCATAAATAATTCAGCATGTCTCTCCAAGAGACCAAAACATTCTTAAAAAAAAAACAAAACCTAACCATGATACCAATGGCATATTCAACAAAATTAACCATTCCTTGGTATCACTTAATATGTAATCTGTATTCAATTGGAAAGTCTCCTTAACAGCACTGACTTAGTAGGAGACTGGGTGTCCTTTTGCCCTTCCTCCTGTCCCTCTGCTGTGGTGTGATGTCTGGATGGTCAGAGCGCAGATGGCCACTCAACAACCATGAGCCAGCTTTGAAGGTGGAAGCCATGCCCAGGGAAGGCAGATCAGCAAGATGGAAGGAGCTGGCCCTGATGGACATGAAGCTGTCACACCCGCATGCTACTCCTTAACTCTGCACCTTCTTTTTAATTTTTTTACAAAGAAAAATTAATAAATTTTATTTTTTAGCACTTTTACATAAAAAGTGAGCAGAAAGGACAGTGAGTTTCCAAATGTCTGCTCGCTGGCTCTCTCGGTTTCCCCTAGTTTTAACATCATGCAGTTGTGTAGCACATGTGTTGTAATTGGTGAACCAATATTAATACATTATTATGAGCTAAGATCCACAGTTTGCATTAGGATTTACTCTTGACAGTGCACCTTCTGTGGGCTTGGAGAAAGGTATGCTGACATATAGCCACTATGACAGTATCATACAGAGTTGTTTCACTGCCCTAAAAAATCCCCTGCACTTTGCCTATTTGTTCTTCCCTCCTCTACTCCTGGCAACCATTTGTGGAGGTGGGGGCGGGGAAGGGGGAGGTGTTGGGAGTCAAACTCAACCATTGATATTTTTACTAACGCCATAGTTTTGCCTTTTCCTGACTGTCATACAGTCAGAATTATATAGTATGTAGCCTCTTCCAACTGGCTTCTTTTACTTAGCAATATACATGTTAAGTTCCTCCATGTCTTCTTCTCACTTGATAGCTTTTGTTGTTGTTGTTATCACAGAATAATGTTCCATTGCCTGGATGTACTACTGTTTATTTATTTATTCATCTATCGAGTGATTGCTTCCAAGTTTGGGCAATTATGACTAAAACTGCCATAAACATTTGCATGCAGGTTTTGTGTGGACCTAAGTTTCCAACTCGTTTGCATACATACTAAGGAACACAATTACTGGATTGTAAGGGAAGAGTATATTTAGTTCTATAAGAAGCTGCCAAACCGTCTATGCAATTGTTTTATATGAAAGGAAATGCCTAATTTATTAAAGCCACTACATTTCGAGTCTCTACTGTTAGCACCCAAATACAATTCCTTATTGGTAGGGTGGGAATGTGACTATTCAGTACCGACTAACTGGAAAGAAATCTACCAACACTCCACACATGTTCATCATCTTAATCAAAAAGTCAGAAGAAAGTGCTAATCTAGTTATATGTTATTATACAGTGACATTTCTTCTCTCTCACGAGGTCAGGAAAGACTGTAAAAGAATAACAAATTTATGTCTCTCTCCTACTCCAGCTCTCTATTAGCATCTGCAAGACACGAAAGGTTCAGCGTGGCTTGTTATTTCGATTTTGTTAAGGTGTCTTCATCAATTATTTCTTCATGTTTGCAAACCATTTGTTTAATAAGCTGTCTCCCCCATCTTTGGCATTTCTCTGGTCTTTATAATATACCAAGATTAAGGACAGTAGTTTGATAGCTGCAAATCCTTTCCTGGTTGGAATCCTCAAATGCTGAAGTGAGCAAATATTCCCCACTATCATTATACAGTAATCACAATCATTTTAGCAACTTGATTTGGCTTCATGCTGAGCAAGAGATGTGTTCTGGGGGAGCTATATATACATCATATTGTTATAAATTAATTCCTGTTTTAAATGAATGGGGGAAAGCTCATCACAGAAGAGGATAATTCGGTGAATCCTTCTATAAAGCAAATAATTCCATTATATGAATAATCACCCTCTAATTTAGTTCCCTAGGAATATAAAGTGTTCAAATATTGAGGGTCTTAATTTTTCTTACATATAGAGATTATAACTGAGTGTTTGGTTACACTCAATTCCTTTTTTCTTCCTTAATATCATTATCATCATCATTTTCTTCATTGTTATTTGTGTCACACCAGGAAAGGCAAGAAATTTTTAAAATATAGAACTACATTGTTAGAGGTTTTCCAGTCCACCTTCAGTGGTATATAATGATTACTTGGTTACATGATCTAGGGAAAATCACCAATTACATAAACCCAGTGAGCCTCAATTTGCTCATCTGTAAAATGGGAATAGTGATGATACATTACTCACAGAGTTGATCCTAACCACAAAATAAGGTAATATAGAGTGCCTACCACAGAGGTGTTCAATTTTTTTTTTTTTTTTTTTGTACTGGGGATTGAACCCAGGGGCATTCTACCTCTGAGTTTCATCCCCAGTCCTATTTTGTATTCTTTATTTTTAAAACAGGTTCTTGCTAAGTTGCTGAGAGCCTCACTAAGTAGCTGAGGTTGACCTTGAACCTGCAATATCCTCCTGTCTCAGCCTCCCAAGTACTGGGATTACAAGTGTGTCTGGGGATGGAGGGCTGCAACAACATGAGTATTCTCAATGTCACTGAACTGTATGCTTAAAAATGGTTAAGATGGTCAACTTTTAATGTCATGTGAATTTGATCACAATTTTTTTAAAACATAAAATACCTAAGATTCCATGATTGGGGATTATCTATACCTGGGAAATGGGAACGTAGCAGGTGGAAAGAGATGGTAGGAGTGGAGAGCCACAGTGTGGACAACTGGGAATGTTCTGGTGCAGAAAGGAATTCTCTCAATCCTCTCCTGCCCACTCAGAGAGCCAGCTGCATTTCACAAGTTTCTCCAGCTCATTCCACGGCCAAGTGGCTTCCTGAAGCACAGTGTAGGTCAAGACCTGCATCTGGATAACCACAGCTTCCAGAGACGGGCCCCGCCCAAGAAGCTGGTATCCAAAAATTATAACCCAGTCGCTAGCCGGAGAAGAGTTCACTGGTGCCGGCTTAGTAATTAAATTACAAGGTGATTATTAATCTGCTCAGGCAAGAAAGTCACATCGGAGTACTATAAGTAGCCTACCACTAAAACTCCTCCCAGAAAAAGAAAAATAACCTGTAACTAAATTAATACCATTTTCTACCAATTATAGATGCCCTCTAGTGACTACCAGGTTGCCATGGCAACGTGCCCACTGAGAGGGTAAGTTTGATAAGGCCTGAAATAAAAGATAGCAGAAAGAAAATGTCTCCCATCTTATCTTATCTCACGTCAGACCAAAATTGTTTCCTGGGGTGAGGAGGGGACAGAACTGTCCCCAGCCAGCTCCCTGCTTTTCTGTGGCTGTGTCAGAGGTTCCAGGCTGGGTGGCCACTCTGCCACTGCCCTACAAGGAGAGCAGCAGCCCTGGCATTCCCCTGTGCAGCCCCCTTCCCCTGGAATGGTCTCCCATTCCACACAGCCAGAAGGCATCTTTCCTTGTTCTGGAAACTTCCTTTGCCTCCTCCTGCTCCAAGCCATCTATCTCCCTTGCCCAACCACTGGCTCATGATCCCTACACTGGATTCCATGAGATCTCTTTCCTCTGCACAGAATATATTCAAGGCTTTTTCATACACTCTTTATGCAAATACTGAACTGATGAAGGTCGGTCAATTCCCATGAAGGTGACAGTGGAGAGCACCACTGTGAGCCGCACCAGGACCACAGGAACGTTCCAGAAAGGCTGCTGGGGAAGCAAAACTCCTTTAGTCAGATCTGATGTTGCTTCCACCAGAGGAGTTGTTATTTAAAGAAACCATGTTGCCAGGTGTGTTGGTAATCCCAGTAGTTGGGAGGCTGAGACAGGAGGATCACAGTTCAAGGCCAGCCTCCACAATTTAATGAGACCTTGTTTCAAAATAAAAAATAAGAAGAGCTAAGGGTGTAGCTCAGAAGTAAAATGCCCCTGGGTTCAATCCCTAGTATGAAAGAAAGAAAGAGAGGGAGGGAAGGAGGGAGGGAGGAAGGAAGGAAGAAAGAAAGAAAGACAAAGAAACCATGTTCACTCCTTTTGTAGAAGGAATGACCATCCATGAAGTGTCTTTGGCGTCAGGTCCTATGTTTCTGCCGGAGGTCTGTGTTAGAACTTGAGAAGCTACCTCCTGTCCTTTCTGGAAAGAGGGGAGTCTGAATGAATCTGATAGTCAGTATTGTCAAACAGAAACAGAGTTAGGGTGTGCATGTGTGAGGGAGCACCAGGGGAAGACAGAGGCCGAGCTGTGGGCAGGACGGGGGGTACTGGGATCTCTACCCAGACCAGGAGTTCAGGAAGGCATCCAACGGCCTGGACGCATCGCACTGCTTGGCAGAATCCCCACTTAACAAACTGACTTCACCCCCACCCCCACCCCTGAGGTCAGAGAATAGGGCCTACATTGGACAGATTTTTGTTCCCCTTCCCACATAGTCTGCCCAGTGTAACAAAAATAACAACAATAATAACCAAAAGATAAAATCTAGCTTGACTGTGTGCTAAGTCTTCATATAAACTATCTCCTTTAATCCTTATAACAACCTATTGAGATATGTTTTATGATTTCTCTATTTTATAGAGGAAAAGAAAACTTAGCGTGATTAAGTTATCCAAGGTCAATGGTTATAAAGATGAAGACAGCCGGGCCTGGTGGCACACACCTGTAATCTCAGTACTTGGGAGGCTGAGACAGTAGGATCACAGGTTCAAGACTAGCCTCAGCAACTCAGCAAGACTCTCAGCAACCTAGTGAGACTCTACTTAAAATAAAAAGGGCTGGGGGTGTAGCTCAGAGGTAGAATGTCCCTGGATTCAATTCCCAGTACCACAAAAAGAAAACAAACAAAAAAAAAAACATTGAAAATACTAGAGTAATAAATAAGTAAAAAAAAAAAAAAGGCATGAAACTGTACTCAGATCGAGCTGGCTCTGTCTTCATTATTTCCTGCAATTGTTTTTATTATTATCAAATTAGGGAATGTGGCAGTGATTCAAATGCCAGAGTGTGGTATGTGGGCCCCAGGCATGTGTGTTGCTAAATGAGTCGTGGGAGTGCCAGAAAAGAATATTGCGATATTTACTTTTATGTTTAAAAAAAAATAGGCAAAAAGTAAATGTCCCTAAAAGCAGATTTGAAATCATTAATTTGTACAAATTTAAAAATTGTCTAAAAACATTTATTTCATCTTTAGACTATTATTTTAAATGTCTATTTTGCTGAATATAGTAAATAGACAAATAAACACATGACAGGTAAGATGTAAGAGATATATATTTAACAGATGTGGGCTTAAAATGTATTTTTTTTTTTGACTGATTGAGGTAGATGAACAAGGATCGCTGTTCTCTGGCATTGAATCACTGCAGGTGTCAAATATACACAAACATGCACACACTTCTCCGAAGCCTCAGTTCAAAAGAAAAAAAAGATACCCTTTTTTTTGTGTGTGTGTGTGTGTGTGTGTGTGTGTGTGTGTGTGTGTGGTACTGGGGATTGAACTCAAGGGCTTTCTACCTCTGAGCTACACCCCTAGCCCTATTTTTTATTATTTTTTTGAAACCGAGTCTCACTAAGTTGTGGAGGGCTTCACTAGGTAGCTGAGGCTGGCTGCGAACTCAGATCCTCTGGTCTCAGCCTCCCGAATGCTGGGATTACAAGCGTGCGCCACCATACCTGGCATGAAAAAGATACCTCTTTATAAATGCACTATCAGGAAGAACAATGTTCCCAGGGCTTCCTATAGCTCAAGAAGAGGTGTCTGCTGGGAACCCAGAGATGGTGTATGGAGATGCAGGGTGTGCCGAAGCTCTGGGCTCTGAGGCTCCCAGCCCCCAGCGGACCACACCTACCTACTGGCCGCGTGTCCCTGAGTGAGTGAGTGCCTTCACCCCTCCTGGCCTCAATTCCTTCTCCAAAGCCAACTAAAGGAGAAAAACCACAAAAGGTGGTGTTTACTGCTGCCTGGCACTTAATATCTTTGGTGTTTTCTTTTGAAAAAGGAATTTAGAAGTTGTGGATGGCACCAGGCCAAATTATTTTGTAGACATTTCAGAAGAAGACAGGAATTATAAGCTGGTTGAAGAGGGAGACATTTGGGGCGAAAAAGGGAAGGCATTTTAAGGAGAAGAGATTCCTAGCTAGAGGGACTACAGTGGCCTGACTGCCTCACCAAGATCTTTCAGGCTGTTCTAGATGTGGGTCTTTGGTAAAATTTGGAAACCCAGTAAACCTAGCACAAATTAAATGAGATGCTATAGGGACCCAAGGGAGGCACAGTGCAGTAGACTGCCCAGTGAGAAAACTGTTAAAGTTAGGAACCCTTTTTTTTTTTTTTTTGTAGTACTGGAGATTGAACTGAGGGGCATTCTACCTCTAAGCTACACCCCCATACCTATTTTTTATTCTTTATTTTGAAACAGGGTCTCACTAACTTGCAGAGGGCCTCACTAAGTACCTGAAGCTGGCCTTAAACCTGAGATCCTCCTGTCTCAGCCTCCCAGGTACTGGGATTACAAGCGTGTACCACCATGGCTGGTTTAGGAACCAATTACTTACTCTAGTCGTCTCTCTCTTTGCCCTTCTCCATCTTCCTTCCCCCTCCTCTGCTTCCATATCTTGCACCTGGCCCACCTTGGCCCAAAGACTGGGCCTCAGGAGCCCTCACCAATGAGCCTCTTCTTTCAGATTCTTGCAAGAGGGAATCTGATTGGCTCAGTCCCTAGAATGGAGCCAGCCCAGCCTAGCCAATGAGGCCTTGGTTCAGGTGTAGCCTCAGGCCCGGGATCCCTGGCTGCCCCTCCCAGGGTGAAAGAGATTCCATCTTTCTAGACTATGGCCCGGCAAACAAAGACGCCTGTCTCTTACGGGATGTATTTTATTCTAGGTCCTTGTCAGGGACAAGGCTGGGATGATGCTCGTACCACTGAGCTGTGAGATTTGGCCTTTAACTCTGAGGGACCTTAGGAATGACTCATGGGCCTCAGACCTACTGTCCTTGAATGTTGCAAGACAAGCTCTGCTAGCTTTATGTTCCCTCATGGGCTTCAGGGTTCTCTTTAATGAATATTGTAAACCCTTCCTGCTCAACTGGAATTAAACAGCTTAACATTCATTCTTTGGGCTACTTACCTTCATAGTATCTTTTGCCAATGAGATTGTAAACTTCTTGAAGGGAGAATTTCAGATTTGGAGATAATCTTAAGACATCAGAGACTCCAACTGTCTCATTTTACAGGTGTGGAAACTGAGGCCCAGAGTGAGGAAGTGTAACACAGCAGAGAGGGTCAGGTGGAACCGGGGGCCCGTGGGTGCCTTATGCACAGCGTGCTTCCCATAACTTCCCATAAATACTCTTGGGTTTATTTTCCTTCCTTCCTTCTTTTTTTTTTGGTGGTACTGGGGTTGAACCCAGGCGCATTCTCCTTCCAAACTACATGCCCAGCCCTATTTTATCTTGAAATAAGGTCTTGCTTAAGTTGCTGAGGCTGGCCTTGAACCTGGGATCCTCCTGTCTCAACCTCCCACGTACTGAAATTATAGGTAAGTGCGGCCATGCTTGGCTCCTCAGTTTATTTTTTACTTGGCTTTTGGTCTCCTCAGTCTTGGCGTTCTCTGTCTATCCCTTCTTCCACCACTGACACTAACCTTCGTGGATTGCTTTGCATCTGTCTTTCAGGAGATGGTCTTTGGGGTTGTACAGTGGAAGCTGAGAAGAGGCATGGGTGAAATTTAACCTGGTTCTATCGAGTCATTATCTCTCTAGGCCAACACTACAGTAACACAGCACAGACACCAGACTGGCAACTCTTCCTTCTGTGGGGTTAGCGGCCACCAAGCTGCACAATGAGGCCACTCTAGTCCCCACAAAAACTCACTATCTCTGCAGTGCTCCTGGGCCAGTGCTCCACAACTGGGTCTTAGGCCACTCAGTCCTCCTCCCACGGGGAGGGCACAAGCGCTGTAGTCCCTCGATGCCTTCTCTGACCCTTGTGGCCCTTAGTGCACTTTAAGTCACTCTCACATGGTAGGGTACTTTGTTCATTTCCTGCTGTCTCCTGGGTGTCAGCCTGGTCTCTCAGCTCCTGAAGGAAGAGGACTTCTCTCCTCCAGCACTCTGGTGGGATCCCACTGGGCCGTCAATCAAAGTGAGGGGTTGGGGCAGTAACTCCGGGAGAGTGCATGCTCACCATGTGCGAGGCCCTGGGTTCCATCGCCAACACCACATATAAATACAGACATTGTAAGTGTGAGCACTGATGGGGGGTAACTTTTCCCTGGAAAGGGTATGGAGGGAACAGAGAGAAGAAATGAGAAGAAAAGAAAAATAGGTCTTTTTGCTAGTGCTTTATACTTTTTTTTAATTTAATGGTAGCAGGAATTGAACCTAGGACCTTATATGCGCTAGGCAGACACTCTGCCACTGAGCTATATCCCCAGCCCCTTGCTAGTGTTTTCAATGAGTGTGGGTTTGAATAAGCAACTGCTGAAAACAGGAAGGACTATTCTGGTCTTCACTTCTAGACTTTGTGACAAGTCAGACAACTCCTGGCCACTCCAAAGCTTCACAGTTACCCAACACCAGTGTCATTTCCCCCAGGAAACCCCCAGTTCCTTAACTCTGCCCCCAGCAGCTTTTCTGGCAGGCTAGGTAAAAGATGAATTATAATGCAGGGAAGGAAGGACCTCAGATGAAGGCCAAGTAAGCCCAAGACCCCCTTCCCAGGAGGACTTTCAATCAGAGGGACCCACACAGTCCCCATTCTAGCTAGAATCACCATCCTCAGATCCCACTCTGGAGAACTTCCAATAAGAAAACAAAAATGTCAGCCGGGCGTGATGGCACATTTATAATCCCAGTACCTGGGAGGCTGAGACAGGAGGATTGCAGGTTTGAAGCCAGCCTCAACAATTTAGGGGGGCTCTTAGCAACTTAGTAAGACCCTGTTTCAAACTAAAAAAATAAAAATAGGGCTAGTGGTGCAGCTCAGAGGTAGAATGCCTGAAAAGAAAAGAAAAAAGAACACAAAACTGACAGTTTTGGAGAAGAAAATAGATGGAGGATCTCAGAAAGGTTAATGATGATGTATAAGATTGGAGGTAAACCAGGCGTGGTGGCACATGCTTGTAATCCCAGCATTTGGGAGGCTGAGATCGGAGGATCCGGGTTTGAGACCAGCCTCAGCTACCTAGTGAGGCACTCGGCAACTTAGTGAGACCCTGTTTCAAAATAAAGAATAAAAAATAGGACTGGGGGTATAGCTCGGAGGTAGAATGCCCCTGAGTTCAATCCCCAGTACCACAAAAAAAAAAAGATTGGAGGTAAAGTGAGGAGCTGGGCTTTGAGGATACAGAGCAAGAGGTGTGTGACGGGTGGGGTTTGGGGGTACCGTTCCTAGAAGGCTGCCTTGGGTGAGATGACTCAAGATGAGGGTCTTTGGAAAGCAGAATGGGGAGGGGGAAAATAGAAATCAGAGTAAGCTGATGATGGGGTGGGTGGGGAGGGGGGGAGGGGATGGGCCAAGGTTCCCTGAAGACAAACCTAACTTATTTCCTCCACTGGATTCCTCCCTGCAACACGAGCTCTGCTGGCCTGAGTCTACAGAAAGGGAAGTTCAGGGACCATTTGTTCTCATGGGCCAGAGAGACATTGGGACAGGAAAGGGACTCAACCATCGTGGAGCACTTTCCATGCCACAGCCTGTTTAAATACATTATCACCATTGGTTCTCACTGGGCCAAGAAGGTTGCTGAGTAACTGTCCAAGGTCACCCTGTCTGGAGGTTAAGTCAGCTGCCCAAGGTCGCAGAGCCAGGAACAATTATGCACACCCAGGGGTCAGGCTGATGTGTCCCCACTGCCAGGCTCCACCCAGGCCCACGCCCCCCCTCAGAGAGGTAGCTCTCCGCAGATACTGTACATTCTGCACACCGCTCAGCCTCTCCTCACCCGGGGTGGGGGGTGGGGGTGTGATTTAAAGCAAAAGCAAAGCCAAGACCCAGCCGGTTCCATTCTTGTTTCCTCTGCAGGTGGTGGTGCCTGCCACTTGATGTGCAAACCCAGCACTGACAACAAGGTAAGGAGCTGGGAATTTGCTGAAAGGATAGAATCCAGCACTGTTAGTTAATATTTTGTAAACCCAGAAAACCGTCCAGATGTTAAAGCATAAAAATAACTCATTGCTGAGCCAATGAGGCATAAATGCTAAGAGGGACAAACCAGAGTCAGGTGTGCTTAAATGTGGTCCTTCCGTGGTGGTGGTGGGGGGCTGGATCTGGCATCCTGACTTGGCTCCTGATACCTACTCTGCTTCTTATCAATTCTTGGCTGTGGACGAGCCGCCTTCTGCCTTCTGCTTCCCTCTAGCTGGGGGTGGGGTGAGGAGGGGGTCAGGATGAGGGCTGGGGGGTAGTGACACCCCCATGCCCTGGGGTACAGGAGCCCAATGAGTTTTCTGCTGGCCGTGAGTGTGTAGGCTGCTTGGCTTTCCACTTCTCACTTGGCCCAATCAGAGTCTCAAGCCTTAAAGACAAGTCCTCCATACAAAACAACATCCCACCCGTCCTTCCAGGCTCATGCCAAGCCCTACCCCTTCTGGGAAGCCATCCCAGGCTACTTCTGCCCTCTACGTCACTCTCTGCCACCCGATTCTTTCTGTCAGGCCCTCTCCCGCAACAACCTGCCCTCTTCTCTGTCCTGCCAAATTGCTGGGACCTTCAGAATTAGCTTTCTCCTCTCGCATGCATCCGGAGCCTTTGTACCCTGTGGCCTTAGTCAGATGCCTGCCCGTTCCTCTGCCTTTGTTCAAGTATTTGCTCAAGTACCACCTCCCTCAGGAAGCTCTCCCAGACCCTCTCCCACCCCATCTGCCCTCCATCCTGGTTGACTGCTCCTTCAGGGGTTCCCTTTGTGCTTATCCTCATGTTAACTGTTATACTCTCACCGAGTGTGGACCTTATAGTAGATTGTCTCCTCAATGGCACAGATGAGGGACTTACCTGTCTTGGCATTCCCACATGTGCCTTGTTCAGGAAAGTGCTCACCAAATGCTGTAAGAATTAAGTAGTAAATGGGTTTATACCACCCCTCTATGTCTTACAACTCCTCCAATGCCTTCCCGACTCCTTTGCTTGGTGGGGCACACAGAAAGTTATACTTCTCCTGAAGGCCTCTGTGCCTAGCTCAGCTTTAAACAAAACAATGGTGATTCGGTTAAGTGATGTCTGAATTATCCACTGCATCGAATTCTCCCAGCTGCCACGTCCCAGCCTTTAGCATGGCCAATGGAAAATTAATTGGTTGCAAAGTGCATATCTAATTACAACATCCCGCCCCTGCCACAGAGATGCTCAAATGTTAATTATAACATATGCATCTCAATAACCGATGGTGGCACTTAATGCAGCATTAATAACGCCACTTGGGCCCCCCAGTGCATACACAAAGCTCCCTTTTTTCTATTAAGACAGGCTTTGCACTTTACGCGGCTAAGTCCTCATCCTTAAAGCTTTCCTGGTTCTGAAATCAAATGTTTCCTCGCCAGCCTGGACATCGCCTACGTCCGCAGTGCTCCCTCGGCAGAGGTCCCGACCACCCAGGGCTGTTCCAGCGCCCGGGGGTCCTGGGACAACGGGTTTCGGTGTCGCTAGGCTGGGCTGTCTCGGCGGCTCAGGCTGCATTCCCAGCGTCCGGGTGGCACCTGGCTCTCCAGGGCCCGCCATCCCAGGAAAGAAAGGCGAACTACATTACCCAGCAGGCCTCCCGCCGCCCTCTTTCCTTTCAAGTCTTTGCACGTGGCCGGAGGGGGAGGCGGGGCCTGGACGTCACTCTCCTACATTCTCTTTCCCTGTGTCAGAACCGGGATCTTTTTTTTTTTTTTCCCTTCCTCTACTCCCTCCCCCTACCCGCCCCTCCCTCCCTCTTTCCCTTCCCTCCCTCCCTCCCCTGTCTGCTGGGTAGGTGCGCTGGGGCGCCCGATCCCCTCCGCAGCTGGGACGCGCCGAACTCGAGGCAGGAGTCCGCTCTCCGGAGCCTGATCCCTCCCTTCCCCTTCCCTATCCCCTTCCCCCACCCCCGACGCGGGCTTGGCGCGGCGGCCAGAGGAACCCCGAGGTGAGCATCCCTCGTCTGTCCTCCTCTTTTAGTCATTCCAGCTTGCCGATCGATTCGGGGACCCGGGAGGAGGGCTGTGTGACGTGCGCGTGCTTATAGAGAAATCCTGGAAAACCGCCCCAAACAATTAGCCCCCTTCCCCCTCCCTGCGCCCCTGCCAGCGGGTGTCCGCACCCATCCACGTCCCCTCCTCCCCCTCGGCAGGGGACTGCGCTCCACGATCTCGACCCGACCCTGGGATTATCCCATTCCCGGCTCGGTTCCCCGCCCGGTTGGGCGCCGTGGCCCTGGAGCTCCGGCGCCTCTGGGGGCTCCTGGGGACGCAGGCAGGAGCCGGACTCGCGGTGGAGCCGCGCGGTGTGGCTGCTGTCATGTGCCGGTTCCGACCCGGGGGGGAGGAAGCGAGCGAGCGTGATTCTTCTCCCTTTTGTTTTGAAGCCCGCATTTGCTGCAGCGAGCAGTTGGTCTTGTACCCGGCAAACTTGCAGCTGTTGTGACCGCGCTCCGCCGAGGTAGGGAGCGAGGCTCTGGGTGGCGGCTCGCGG
Source organism: Graphiurus murinus (assembly GCA_004027655.1). Classification (NCBI taxonomy): domain Eukaryota; kingdom Metazoa; phylum Chordata; class Mammalia; order Rodentia; family Gliridae; genus Graphiurus; species Graphiurus murinus. The sequence goes on along the minus strand of PVLC010001321.1, from coordinate 33,571 downwards.
CTGCCGGAGGGTCCCCGCGAGTGAATCCAACGCCGCCCCTCCCTCCTTACCCTCCCTCCCTCCTGCGGCGACGATTGTGCCTGTGGCCGCGGCCGTGTGTGAGCGTGTGTGCGCGCCTGTCCCCGCGGGCTGAGATGTCTGTGGATGGCTGTCGTCTAGACGAGCAGCGGACCCCTCCCTCCGTCTCGGGCGAGCCCGCAGGCCGCTGGGGGCGCGGGGATCCGAGTGCTGGAGGAATACCGAGTTGGTGGATTCCTTGCGGTCGCAGCTTTGGCCATTACCCAGGGTTGTGATTCTGCTGGCTGTTAAAATTATTATTCCGGTCGCCGTAGTGTAATCGGGCCTGGAGAATAAATACGCCCGGCGGAGCGGGGGTTGACAGGCTCGGAAAAGCCAGCTCTCGGTAGGGAGAGACCCGAGCGGCTGCGGAGTGGGCTCCGGCTCGGGTTCGTCCGGTCCGTGCGCGGGTGACCGTCTCGCAGTCCCGGGAAGGGCGGGCGGGAGGCGGAGGTCTGGGGCTCCCGAGGGCCGCGCGCCGGTGCCTGGATGCGACCCGAGGCGGCGTCCCCACGACCGCGCGCCGGAGCTGATATTTCTCTCCAGTAGACGTTAAAAGACAATCGGGATCAGAGCCCCTGGTCTGGGCGGCGTTGGCTGTTTGGTTCCGCGGAGTTCTTAGGGTTGGGGCTGCGGGTGTGTGTGAGCAGGAAGGGGGCGCGGCGTGCAGGGCTGGCGGCGCCTTGTGCTCCGGCACCCCGAGGAATGAGGCGTCGCCTCCCCCGCCCAGCTGTTTGTGTGTGTACACACAGCTCAGGCGTGGAAGAGGGGGCAGACCTGGGCGTAGTGGGGACCCGCGTGGTCCGGATCCCCGGCGGGATGTGTGCGGCCGGCCCTCGGCGTCCGGGTTGGGTTCGGTGTCGTGTGTTCGCACAGCAGCGCGCGCCTGGGTTACTTAGGGAATCGTACGGCTCTGGGCCGGGGGACACCCTGGGGTCGTGTGTGCAGGTCAGCTGCGCTGTGGGAGTCTACTGCCAACAGTGCGGCCCATCTCTCGGCGCCTGGAATGGTCTCCGACTGTACGGATGCGACCCCTACCGGGAGCCGCGGGGGGGGGCGGGTCTGGCCCGGCTGGGAGGAGCCCCGGGCGCGCGCGTGTCGCCGCCCCCGCCCCCATACGCTCGTCGACCCTTGCACCCTGGAGCCCAGTGGGTGCGCGTGCTCGCCTCTGTCTCTGCAGACGCTGGGGAGAATCTCCGCGCTCTGAGACCCCACTCCAATTCTTTAGCTTGGAAACAGTGGGAATCGAAATCAGCCCAGCCGCTGCAGCCTGGGCTCAACCCGCTGCTGCCCTTCCCTCCTGCCCGGCGCTCCATCTCAGCCCCCGGGATTATCTTCCCGGCGAGGGGCCGTTTTACTAGAGAGGAAGCCCCTGAAGCTGCCGGCACAGAGCTGGCCCAAGCCTCTGCTGGGCAAAAGTGACACCGCACTAGCGCCGCTGCGCGGAGCTGGAGCCCAGAGCGGGGTGGGGCGCCCAGCTGTCCGGCCCTGGTTCTTCCAGCCCAGCGCTGGGTCTGCGCGGAAAACCTCTGGAATTTGGGCGCTCGGCGGGCCTGGGCCGCGGGAGGAAATTGGATTTCAAGACAACCCAATTATACAGGAAGAGAATGCCCTCCTAGCAGACGCTAGCGGTGGCCGGACGCTCCGGGGTGGCCTGAGGAAACTCCCTTTGAATGTTTGAAACAGGATTCGACTTACACAGAGATCGCCTCATCTGTTGTGTCAAGTGTCCTGGATAAGCCATGCTCAGAGGCAGTAATTTTGTAACGCGTTCTGGGGTATGGTGACACCCGTGATTAACAGATTGCTAGAATAATAACATGTTTGTAAGACTTTACAGGGCACCCCCCCCCCCCATCTATCTTTGCACTTATTAAGAGGATCCTGTAAGAAGGGAGAAGAGTACCAAACCCATTTTACGGATGAGTGTACTAAGGCTCCGGAAGTGATGTCACTTGCGTGAAGCCATTAGTAGTCTGGAAGGGCAGCATTTCTCCTCTGTGATTTCTCTTTGGAGCCCATAGCTTTTAAGTGCTTTTTTGAGAGTGGACTGTTGGTACCTCAGGAAATATCGAACCTGAGAAGGGGTCTATTGAACTGGCACCTTATTATTTGTCAAAACACTTTTGATTTGCCAACAGTTCCAAATGCAAGTAACCTTTAAAAATCAAGTGTAAGCTGGGCATGGTTGCGCTTTCCTGTAATCTCACTACTTGGGAGGCTGAGGCTGAGACTGGAAGATCACAGGTTTGAGGACAGCCTCAGCAAGTAGTGAGACCTCATCAACCTAGTGAGAACCGGTTTCAAAATAAAAATAAAATAGGGCTGGGGATGTAGCTCAAAGATAGAATGCCCTGGGTTCAATCTCCAGTACATACACACACACAAGATCAGAAGTGTTCGAACTCATCTAATGATTTGCTGTTGGTGAGTGCATATCAGCTGTGATGCATCCTGTACATACCAGCGTGTAATAACTACATGCGATGTGCATGTCTATATTCATATGGGTGCGTTCATGGAGTCTTATTGAATCAAAAGTTTATTCTTTTAGTAGCTGGTTTCAAAACCATCAGATTTAAAATGTAGACCCCTGAAAAACTATCCCAGGCTATTCTCTCTGTCCCCTGCCCCTTCCAGGGATGGAAACCCAGAAAGCAGACAAGAGCTCATACATGAGTATGTGAATTTCTCAGAGTTCACATTTATGAAGACTCTCAGATACAGTCTGGAAGCTTTGGGGCCAACTAACCAACTAATCACCCATTCACTCACAAATATGTATTGGTCACCTGTGAGTTTGTATATCCGGAAGTACATACCTGAAAATTTATCACATGATCCCTGATGCATGTTAAATTCCAAAAATGTAACTGGGCATGGTGGCTCACGCTTGTAATCCCAGCATTTGGGAGGCTGAGACAGGAGGATCTGGGTTTGCGGCCAGCCTCAGTTAATTAGTGAGGCCCTCCGCAACTTAGTGAGACACTGTTTCAAAATAAAGAATAAAAAATAGGGCTGGGGGTACAGCTTGGAGGTAGAATGCCCCTGAGCTCAATCCCCAGTACCACAAAAAAAAAAAAAATTCCAAAAATGTATTCTAGTTGTAGAGATAAATGTTAAGAATTTAAGTCCAGCAAATGTTTATTAAGCACCTGTTTAGGCTAGATGATTTACTGATTGGGGCACACAATAGTAGTATAGCAGAGATAGTTAAGTCGAAGTGCAATAACAGAGCCTATAGGAGGGAACAAATCATAAAGATTTTAGAGCACTCGCCCTAGGATGTAGTCAGCTTCATGTATGTTGGCTTTAAAGGGTCATTATTGCTACTTCTTTTCTTAGAGTAAATATAAAAGGAAGCAATAGGGGGAAAGAGTCTCATGTCCCCATTGCCTGGACTCCAGGATGTTTGGAGTCTCCCAGGGAGGCCCAAAGGTGTGCTCTTCTGCAGGAAGCAGGCAGCTGATGGGAACGTATGTAGAAGCCAACCAACAGGTTCTTCCAAGCAATAAGGAGCTGTCAGATGTTCTCCTGGTCCCTCCCCAGCTCTCATGTGCTGTGACTCAGAGAGAGACTGTGGCTTTGGTCAAGGGCCTACTCAAGTCCTTTCTGAGTTTGGCAGTTGTTTCTGCCTTACAGGTCTGAGTAGAGGTTTTAGTACAGGATTGCTTATTATCTATTCCAAACTCACTTCTGTAATCTGTGACGTTGCCCTTCAATTTCATTTCATCTTTGAAATGAAAAGCCCACTGCCTTTGTTTTCTGATTTATATTGCTTGCAGTTCAGATCATGAAGGAAGAAGCTGAAGGTGGGTGTTTACGATGGAGAAAGAATCCTGCACCCAGAGAAGGAATGGGAGGTACAAACAGACAAGCAAATTGCAGTTTTTGAGAGGTCCCCAAACTTGATGGCATTTCTGCATAATTTATCTGATCACATGGCTCCCGCTTTTGATGTTCTTTGGAGAGGGGTTCCTACTGCTCGCTCTTGGGCCCCTGAGCCCAGCTGTTCCCTTTTAGGTTTCGGTTTTCTTCTGCATTAAGTCCAGACTGAGCTATGGTTGGGAACAGGTTGAAGATAGCTGCAGCCCTGGATCCCAGGCCCCCAGAGCTGGGCAGGGCCTTGCAGACAATCGTGTATCCATATGAAGATCTTAAGGCCCAGAGAAGTGAACCATTTTGCTCAAGGTCACAGCAAGCCCATGTCAGAATGGGGAGAGAAATCCCGGGTAGTATCTCATCTAATCCTCTTCCTTTATAGTAGGTGCTTACTGAAAAAATGTTGGGCCTAAAGAGTGAGAACACTCCATCTTCTTCCCTTCCTTTTGGTTCTGGAAAGGCTCTGGAATTCATTTTTAGCTTGAGATTGCTTTCCTTTAAGACTGGCCTGTTCTGCCTTATATTCCATCTTTGGCATCCAGGAATGAATTACGGCCTGTGCACAGGAGAGGTAGGGGGCCTTGGGGCCTTCCAGGCCTCTTGTTTGGTCTGTGGCTTGCCAGCTTTGAGGCAGTGTCCTCAGGAAGCTCCTTGAAGGGTTTGCTAAGTGTTTATGTCTGTGCATTCTTTTTTCCAGTACTGGGGATTGAACTTAGGGGCATTCTACCTTCGAGCTATACCCCCAGCCCTATTCTTTATTCTTTATTTTTGAAACAGGGTCTCACTAAGTTGTGGAGTGCCTTACTAGGTAGCTGAGGCTGGCCGGGAACCCGGATCCTCTGGTCTCAGCCTCCCAAATGCTGGGATTACAAGTGTGTGCCACCATGCCTGGGGTCTGTGCATTTTTCTAGGAAAATAATCCACAGATATCATTTGATTCTCGAGTGACTGAACTAAGGACAACACTACTAGTGAGGAGGAGGACACTAGGATTGGATAAGGGGTTGGTGGGCATTGGGGACTAACATGATATTCTCACTTGATTTGGCTCTACAGTTTGCAGTTTTTGGATAAATCACCCCCTCTGCCTTTTGCTGTAGGCTCTATCATTGGCCTAGGACGCTGTCATCATGGTCCCTATTTTGTACATGAGGAAACTGAGTCTCTGTGGCTAGTGACAACAGGGATTTGAACCCTGGTCTTCAGATTTTGAACTCAGTGCCCCTGGCCGAGGTAGTTCCCCATCTGACGTGGTCATTACAGTTTGGAGGGCCTCGAACCTTTCAGAGTTTCTTTGTGTCTACTGTTGACTCATATCCAGCCATAGCCAGACCCAACTGCTAACTTACCCAGAGGGTGTGATGGAGAAAGGATGGGAGGCAGTTACCATGGCAACAACACAGAGAGTGGGGCCAGTATGGGATGATTTTATGGAAGAGGTGAATTTGGGAGTGGCTCTGGGCTTGTGGTACAAAAGGTTTTGAGCTGAGGCAATGGTCCAAATGTGGGAGAGACCGAAGAGGTTTGACTGATGGTCTACAAGTCAGCAGGAACTTCTCAGTAGTTTTTGGATTCTATCTGTCTCTCTGGCTGTGTTTCTCGCTGTGCCCTGGGGCTTCCACAGTGAACAGGCCCAGTCCCTGCCCCAAAGAGAGGCACACCTTAACTGTTAAATTCAATGTGAGTGCAGTGGTAGGGGAAAGCCCAAGAGTCATACAACAGTGTGATGAGGGGTACCTTCGATCACGGAGGGCTTCCTGAAGGAGACCGCTCAGGAACTGAATCTTAATGGGGGAAAAGGAACTAGCCAGGAGAGGAGACAGGAGAAGGACATTTGAGGAGAAGGCATAGCCTGCACAAAGGTGCAGAGGCCTGAGGCCGCCCGGCTGTGGGAAGGAACTGCAGGCAGTGAGGTCAGATGCAAGGGCAGGCAGGCAGACAGTGCAGAGCTGGGAGCTAGGAGCCATGAGCCTGACTGAGGACTGAGGCTTTTAGTCTGCAGGTGCGGCGTGGAGGACAGGGCCCTGAGCAGGGTGGAGATGGGCAGCATGGATCAGAAGGGAGCAGGCGAGCCAGGCAGCCACCGGGCTAATGAGGCTCCAGGTGATATCCAGACGACAGGGCAGAGACCCGGGCCTGGGGCCGTGCACCTAGGGATGGACACAGGTTATATGTCAGACATATTTATGGAGTCAATTATGGAGGGATTTTTTTTTTTTTAATTTGTTATTTTGGGGAATAAGTGAAGAGCCTCAGAGACTCCCAGGTTTCTGGCCTCACCGACTGGGTGGATGGCAACCTAGGCTTCACTTGGCTGCTCAAGCAGGTCCTCTGGGGTCAGGGAGAAAGGATCATGGTGAGTTCCATGTCAAAGATTGGGTTGGCGTTACAGACAACACAACACACGGCAGAAGCCCGGGGAAGAAGCGTGGGCAGGAGCCAGGTTCTGAGAGGGGACACGCCTGCCATGGGGCGTGACCACGATGGGGCTGCTGTAGACAATAAGAGCAGGCCTCTTCCTCCCATTGTCAGAGTCCTTTGTCACGCAGGGCCGCATGTCAGGGAAGCCAGGCGCGGGGATGCTGTGTCATGCTGGAGGCCCAGCTGGCAGAATCTGGCTGCAGCCGAGAGCGTGCTCCAGCTGGAAGCAGTGGAGTGAGTGAGTTAGGGGAGAGGCAGTTCATTTCTCTAATATCACGAGGAGCAGGGCCCTGGCCCAGGACCCTGGGGTGTGAGTGAACACAGGGTGAGAAGGATAGAGGGGGGTCTGCTTCCAGGAGCAGGCGGCAGAGTTGGGGGATACAAGACGTGCACGTACAATGCACTAAAAAGCTCTAACAAGCTGGGCAAAGAGTAGGATGCAAATTAAACAGGAGAGCGAGGCAGATATCTATGCTCTGCTACCCTTTATTGGCTGCAGTATTTGGGGCCCAGGCCATCTTTTTTTTTTTTTTCCACTCTATTTATTTCTTATTTGGAAACAGGGTCTCACTAGGTTGATGAGAGTCTCACTACTTGCTGAGGTTGTCCCTGAACCTGGGATCCTCCTGTCTCAGCCTCCAAAGTACTGGGATTATAGGCGTATGCCACTACGCCTGGCACACCATGGGTGTTTAGTCTCTGATGAGGCTCTGCTGGGATGTGGCCTGAGTTAGTTGTCTAGGGCAGGATGTCTGCCAGGAAGGGTTCCCATGAATAAGCCCCAAGGGGACATCCCAACACTGAGTTAGAATATTTTCAGTACCGCAGTGGAGTAAAAACCTGGAAACCAATGGTAAAGCTCCTAGAAATGCTTTCGAAGATTTAACCAGCATCCTTTCAAAGAAGAGCTGGACTCCTGGCTGCAAGGGAAGCCCCCAGCTCTTAGAGGAGTGGCAGGCAGGCTCAGGCAGGCCCAGGCCGGGGTGGTGCTGAGGGGTGGCTGCTGCTCTCAGAACCGCAGGGGGCTAAGTCCTGGCAGCGTCTTCTCAGGACTAGAAATGTGACCAGGAACCAGAATGGAGACTGATCTCAACTGGGCATGGGGAAGCTTTGTGTGCTTGTAAAAAGCACAGCTAAGACATCTGTCCTTTGGCAGGGGTGGGGCTGGGGTGGGGTTTACTGCTTTGCCCTGGATTTGTAGTGGAAAAAAAATCTTCCCTGGAAATTGGAAACCTCTGGCCTGTTACAGCTTTGCATAGACACCCGACCTGTCATCTGGGAGACCCCTAGAGGAGAAATTAGCCCTTAAGGTCTCAGGGCCAGCATCCTTCTGACTATGGACTCAAGAGCTTCAGGGGCCTGCAGATTATGGGGCTCTTTGCTCTTTGCTGACCAAAATCTCCGACCTTGGAGAGATTGTTTGGGCTCCAGGCAGTAAGCATGAGAGAGAAGAGAGAGAGAGAGAGAGCAGAAGGGCTCTGGGTGGAGCCTTCAAATGGACCTTGGAGACAGCCGCACAATGGGGAGGCAGGCACAGGGGTTCCTGCCCAGGCTTAGTCTCTTAGGAGAGACCTGTAGGGGAACCTGGTCTGAGAAGGTGAGAGCCTTCTTTCTCTCCTGCCTCTTGCTTAGGCCAGGTCCTTAGAGGTGAGGTGTCCTTCCAGATTCCCTGCCAGGTCGTCCTGTGTGGATTTCAATGGCTGCTGGTCCTCTAGACCATACACCACTGTGTCTTCCCATGTCTTTAGGTCCTGCAGTTTCAAACTTGGGAGACATCTTGGAGGTCACGGGAGGCAGCACCCTTGCTTGTAGAAGACCGCTCCAGCCTGGGAGGCCTTGCCTTGAGCTCCCGCCACCCCTGACCACGGCTCCCGCAGCCTCCTGAGTCCTGGTGTCTCGTCCTTTCACCATCCATCTTATTGCTTCTGAAAGGGTCTCGATTTGTCAAGCTAAGGCTGTGAGAATCCAGCCAATTTCTGACCTAACGTGCTCAGCACGGAGGGAGCTTGTGAGGATGGGCGTCGGGTCAGCCGAGCTGGCTGCATAGGCGCAGTCTGTGACGTGCAAGTTCTGAGCAGCTTTGGCTCGGCACTTTTTCAGATTATCATGAGCAGCAGCAGCCCACGTGCAAATTCTTTCCTCCAACGTCCAGAACACATTTCAGCTTCTAAGTAAGAGCTCGGGAATCTCATGCAGGGAGCTGATGTTTAATGGGTGTCTGTTGTGTGCCAGCACTCGGTGCACCTTGCTAAAGGAAAGTAACTTCTGTGAGGGAGACAGACAGAGGGGCAAACACATGGAAGAGCCTCTTGATGGTGGTGACATTTGGGTCGGAAGTTATTCAGAAGGAATGCATGTGGTTCCTCTCAGAGGGGTGGAGCTGACACATGACCCATGCTGGTCCCGCATAGGGCTTTCCATTGGGGTAGGCAAGATCCTGATGTCGGCACTAGCTGGGAACCCACCGCCCTTTGCCATACACTGGTGGCATTTGCTTAGATGTGAATTGGAACCAGGAGATAAAGAAGGTGGCTTGCACCTCAGCAACTCATGAGACCCTGTTTCAAAATTAAAAAATAAAATAGGGCTGGAGGTGTAGCTCAGAGGGAGAACACTGCTGGGTTCAATCCCCAGTACCAAATAAAGAAAAGAAGGTGGCTTGCTACAGTATCCACATGTTGGACCTGACCAGGATGGTGTTCCCAGCCAACATGCTTTTAGAGCATGTAGGTTATCTTTCTCTCAGTATCTGTCCAATGCCCTGGGCCCTCTCAGGAAGCAAAGGGCTTTATGCTCCTCTGTCTCTTAGCATCTGTAGGCTGGTTGGTGTCTGCATGGCTCAGATGCTCAGCAGGTGGGCATGGCATTATAAAGGGCACCGGCTGCCTGTGCAGGGCTGCATCAGACAGCTGGACATTTGGACCTGCCTTGCCACTTCCTGCAGGACCCCGTGCTGACGGGCCAGTGGGTGAGGGTCAGGTTTTCTGGGGACATACCCACCTTTTTCTCCCTCCAAAAATTGTTCCTCTGTCTACAGCCTACTGGTTTGCTTTAATCCTTTGAGCTTAAGCCTCTTACCATTAGCTTTTGATCCAGGTTAGCAGGCATCTGCCAGGGCTCAGTTCTCTGAACGAGGTGAGATGATTGGTGTGAACTGGGCTGGTCCCTGCCGCCTGCCTTCCATCTGGGCGGGGGAAGGCAGAGTAGCTTCATGTTAGCACAGTGTGGAGGCGCTGGGCAAGGAGGATGGAGGGCGTTGAGCAGCCAGGAGTGGGGCTGTGCCATTGTTTTGTCTAAATGAATGATCCTGCTGGGATGCAGGCTGAGACTGTCCTGGGCAAATGGCGGCTTATGGCTACGTGGACCAGGAGGGAGGGTATGCACCACGCTGGACACTGCAAGGTGCTTGTGTCCAGGAGACACCAGCATCTGCTTCCCCATTTTACGTAAGGGGCTAGAGAAGAAAGAGTTACTGCAGGGACTGTGGACTTGGAATTTAGACATGGCTCATTGTACAGCCTCAGGTTCTATCTTCTATTGCATCAGGATCTCAGTTGTGGGGTTTGGGGGTAGAAGCATGGAGAGATAAAAACTACCTGACTTGTGGGTGTTACTGGCTAATGGTAAAAGAGCGCTGGACACTAACAGTGGCTTTAAAAACAACGCATCTCAGCTCACATAGCCAGAAGGCTAAGGGAGTTCTAGGGTTGCTTATTTCTGTGGATCTGTGAAAACGTCAAGGACGGGTCCTAACCATCTATGCTGTCATCTTTAGCATAGGGGCTTTTGTCCTCAGGGTGTCACCTCATGCTCATGGCATGACAGCTACCACTTCAGATGTCATGTTCTCACATACCTGGATTCAAAGCCAGGCAGGAAAGTGAGTTTCTCCTTGTGTGTCTTAATTTGTCAGGGAGAGGACCTTTCCCAGAGTCCCCCTGCTGGGATTTCCATCACGTCCCATTGAAGAGAAACGAGACAATAGGCACACCTCAATTCCAGCAGAGGCTGAGGAAGCAAGTCTCTGGTGTTTTCCACTCATCTCGTGCAAGACGCCAGCCCAGCTTGCAAGGGGAAGATGACTGGGTAACCAACGAACAGCATTTGCCTCACCATATTTCTACGTGGATTTTATTTATTTACTTACTGGAGGGGATCAGCTTTGCTGAAATATAGTTATTTACATCTCAATATAAAATCATCCCCTGGCTCAGTCAACCACCAACCTGCATTCTATCACCGTGGTTTTTCCATTTCTAGTAATTATTACTTAACCCGCAGGTGATGCTGGGGCATAGGACTCAGGTGTCCCCTGGATGCCCTTCGTGTGGTCTCAGTAGGTGAGTTTGGTGTCCCCTCTCCCCAGCTGCCCCTACACTTTGCCTCAGTAGATGAAGAACCCCAAAGGCAGAGATGTCCAGAGGGAGGAAACACCTGAGCGGGTGGCTTGGGTGGTGGGAGCGGAGAGGCCTGAGGCCCCGGCTCTGGGCTGTCAATGGAGACAGCAGCCCTCTTTGCAGGTGGCCATGGGGCTGAGAGAGAAATTGCTTTGCAGCCATGGCTAGGCCCCTGTGTCCTGCGGGGAGAGATCTCTTGCTCATGCTGACTGGGAGCCCTGGCCCTGGGGAGCTCAGGCTGTGGGAAGCTGGTGATGTACTCCACCTTCCCCTTGCCAAACACCATCCCTCTCTCCCTCCCTCCCTTTCTTTCTATTTCGGTACTGGGGATTGAACCCAGGGGCATTCTACCTCTGAGCTACACCTCAGCCCTATTTTTTTATTCTTTATTTTGAAACAGGGTCTCACTAAGTTGCTGAGAGCCTCAGTAAGTAACTGAGCATGGCTATGAATCTGCGATCCTTCTGTCTCAGCCTCCCAAGTACTGGGATTACAAGTGTAAGCCACCACGCTGGGCACCACCATCCCGTTATATACGCGTGTGCAAGATCTCCCACCATGGGGCCAACTGCACAAGCCCTGGGCACATCTGCCCCCTGGGCACCTCTTCACGCTGCTTGGATGACCACTCCGTCCTCCTCCTCTATAGAGTTTAGTGTGTGGCTTGTTGGACACGTACGTGCCTTGTCCCTCAGTCCCCACCTCCTCCTCATTCCTCGGATGCTTGCCTCATCTGTCCTCTGAGACCAGAAACACCTTGAAGATGCTATCTTCGCCTGAGTCATCTCTGTGATTACCATAGGGATAGGCCAGCGCCTGCCATGGGATCCAGGCTCTGTGGGAAAAGGAATAGATTTAAGGCAAAATGCACATTTGGAGAAAGGCACCTGCTCATTAGTTCCTGATTCAAATCCAGTTTGGTGTGGCACTCACTACATAATGCCCAGATGAAGCCCTCATCCCCAGTACCTCAGAATATGACTTCATTTAAAGATATGGTCTTTGTGGAGGTGAGCAGGTTACAATGAGCTCATTAGGATGAGTTTTAATTTGGAGGGGGGTGTGTGTGCTGGAGATTGAACCCAGGGCATTCTACCTCTGAGCTACACCCCGGCTCTTAAAAAAAAAAAAAAAAAAAAACCTTTTTGTCTGTTTGTTTAATTTTGAAACAGGGACTGGCTAATTTGCTTAGGCTGGCCTTGAACCTGTGATCCTCCTATCTCAGCCTCCCAAGAACTGAGATTACAGGTATCCTCCTCTTTGGAGAGAGGGCATGGGATTCCGGTTATGTCCAGAGAAGCATATGGGACATATTGCTGGTGTGGTGCTGGCGATGTGTTTTCTTCCTCTGGATTGAACACGTGGCGGGCTGCAGCCTGGGGAAGCCGGAGGGGAGCCGGCTGTGGGTGCAACACAGCTAGAAGCCCAGGTCGAGCTGGCACCTGGGAGTCTCTTATTTCCATATGCCTCCAGACTCAGTGGGTGGCAGGTGACAGCGAGGGTGAAGAGAGGGCCGTGGCCAGGTTCCAGGAACGCAGACTGAAAACGGGGCCGTCAGAATAAGGAGGGGACTGGCTGTCAGCCTCCTGTAGCCCAGCTCCAGGCTTCCCCCCGCGGGGTTTTCCTGATTTTACTTACCTCATTAGAGCCAAGTTTGCTTAATGGTTCTCTAATAGATTTTAGAACTAGAAAAGCAGTCGAGTGCCTTGTGAAGTCCCTGGTTCCCGGTGGCCTGCCATGACCTCTGGGGCTCCACGATCCCCAGTGCTCTGTGACACTGGGGAAGGAGCCTTTGGATTCAGTGGGTGAGGAGCCCATGCATCTGCTGCCGATGGGGTGGGGGCCATTGCTGGGACGAGCCATGCATCCCCCCCCCCTCCAAACTGCTGTGGCCAGGGCCACCAGGGGCCATGGCTTCTGTGTTCTTGTGAAGTGACTAGGGAGCCCTGCAGGGCTAATGTGCTAATTCCAGCAGGGACATTCAGGAAGAAAACTCAGGTGACTTGTTCAAGGTCACCTACTGGGCTTGCCAGTGGAACAATGATTGAGAACCAGTTCTCACATGTCACATGGAAGGGCACAGCTCCTGGAGTCTGTCCTTACAAGGGCACTGGCCCCTTGTATTAGGGCCCCAGCCTCCTGTCCTTACTTAACCTTTTTACCTCCTTAAAGACCCTGTCTCTAAGTACAGTCACACTTTGGGCTAGGACCTCAATATATAAATGGATGGGGACATAATTCAGTCTGTAACAGTCTCCGTTCACCAAACCCCCATTCTGTGCCTTAAAGAATGTCATTCATGCCAGGTGTGGTGGTGCATGCTTGTAATCCCAGCATTTGGGAGGCTGAGACTGGAGGATCTGGTTTCGCAGCCAGCCTCAGCTACCTAGTGAGGCACTCCACAACTTAGTGAGACCCTGTTTCAAAATAAAGGATTAAAAATAGGGCTGGTGGTACTGTAGCTCAGAGGTAGAATGCCCCTGAGTTCAATCCCCAGTACCACACACACACACACAAATATGTCATTCATGCTTATTCCATGGTTCTCAGTTGAATACTTAGGAACACACAAAACATTTGAAACTTTGTATTTGTTTAAATGTACATTAAAGAAACAAGCTCACAATTAGTACTTGAAACTTGTGATTTCATTATTGCTTAGCAGGAAGCTGAATCTAATAAAAAGTCAGTAATAATATCATACCTGTTTTGCAGGTATGACAGAAAACTCTGAGGAAAACATTGTGGGAGCGACTGCATGATGACTGGCTGAGTTTATGTCATTTGCCACTACCTGAAGTTTTGAATCAGACATGTCTAAATTCAGCCCTTGGCTACCTCTTTTCATGTAACAAACATGGCTTCCTAAATGTTTATTTACATAAGGCTATCTATCTACAATTGTGATTTGAATTTACAAAGGGTGATCATTATAATATTTTTGTGAAGAATGTTCTTATGTAGTATCCAGACTGTTTCAAAAGCACCTATTTTGAAAATTGAGATTTTTTTGTGTGTGCATGCATGGTTCTGGGGATTGAACCCAAGGGTGCTCTACTACTGAGCTACATTCCAGTCCTTTTTATTTTCTAAGTTGCCCAGGCTGGCTTCGAACCTGCGATCCTCATGCATCAGCCTTCCAAGTACTTGGATTACAGGGATGCAGCACCACATCCAGCACAAATTGAGATGGGGGGGCATGGGTCCTGGGGATTGAACCCAGAGGCATTCTACTTCTGAGATATACCCCCAGTTCTTTTTATTTTTCATTTTGAAATAAGATTTTGTTAAATTGCGGAGGCTGGTCTCAAACCTGTGATTCTCCTGACTCAGCTTCCCAAGTATTGGGGTTATAAGTGTATGCCACCATGCCCAGCTGAAAATTGAGATTTTTTTTTTTTTTTTGAGGAACTGAGGATTAAACCCAGGGGCATTCTATCTCTAAGTCCCACCCCCAGTCTTATTTTCATTCTTTATTTTGAAACAGGGTCTCACTAAGTTGCGGAGGGCCTATGTAGCCGAGGTTGGCTGCAAACCTATGATCCTCCTGTCTCAGCCTCCTAGATACTGGGATTACAAGTGTGTACCACTATGCCCTGATAAAACTGAAATTTTATTTTTATTTTTTTGCAGTACTGGGGATTGAACTCAGGGGCATTCTACCTCCAAGCTATACCCCCAGCCCTATTTTTTATTCTTTATTTTGAAACAAGGTCTCACTAAGTTGTGGAGTGTCTCACTAGGTAGCTGAGGCTGGCCGAGAACCCTGATCCTCCAGTCTCAGCCTCCCAAATGCTGGGATTATAAGCATGCGCCACCACGCCCAGCTAAAATTGAGATTTTTAAACAGTGACTTCTTGTCTAGGATTTTAATCATCAGAATCTTCTCAGTTGGCACCTGAATTTTTCAGCACAATGACAGTTAATACATTTAATTGTCAGAATGATCACCTTAGCATCAAATACACTGCCATAAACAATGTTCTATTTGACATCCACTTTCCAGCCAGTAATAAATACACTTACCAAACATTAGCTGTGGGTGCCTTTGATAGCTAGCTCATCCTGCTGATAAAGATGGCTGCTCTTGTTCAGATGGTCTATAAGAGTCATGCTAAGGTCAAGATAACCACTTGTAACACTGGACTCAACATTTTAGGACCAGATCATCCTCTTCCATCTTGTGAGTGATGGTGACCATTTTTTTTTCTGAATTAAAAGCCAGAATGCAAGGTTGAACTGAGAACTTCTGCCAGCTGTTATCTTTTATCTAGCTTGGGATTCTGGTGTCTCATTCTCAGATTTTTTTGCTATGTTTATACAAATTAAAAAATCTTTCTTTGTAAATAAAAAAAGAAACTAGTCCAATCTTCAGATTCTTCTGAGAACTTCTCTCTCTCTCTCTTTTTTTTCTTGTCTTCATTCTCTGAACAATACAACAACTGTTTTTACAGCATTTGTGTTAAGTGGTATAAGAAATCTGGAGATAATTTAAAGTATATGAAAGGGTTTGTGTGGGTTATGTTCAAATATTATGCCATTTTATATAAAGGACTTCAGTATCTGTGGAATTTGGAATCCACTGGGGGTCCTGAAACCCACTGGTTCTGAAACCAGCCCCCCACAAATAGCAAAGGCCTATCATGGTTTTTGAATTTTGTTTTAACCACAAAGTTCTTTAAATATCTTCTTTTTTATTTTTTATTTTTTTTATTTTTTTTATTTTTTTTTTTTGCGGCACTAGGGATTGAACCCAGGGGCATTCTACCTCCGAGCTACATCCCCAGCCCTATTTTTTTTATTCTTTATTTTGAAACCAGGTCTCACTAAGTTGCGGAGTGCCTCACTAGGTAGCTGAGGCTGGCCGCGAACCCGGATCCTCTGGTCTCAGCCTCCCGAATGCTGGGATTACAAGCGTGCGCCACCACGCCCGGCTCTTTTTTATTTTTAATAACAAAAGTGATCATTTTATTAATAATTTTAATAATAAAAGTGATGTTTAAAAAAGAAAAATGATTCTTGTAGTACTCATACTTACAGCACTGTTCTGTGACCTTTAAAACTATTAACTAATTTAATCCTTATGAAAACACAGGAGGATGACTGGTGGTATTATCATCCACATTTTAGAGAGAAAACTGAGGCTAAATTTAAGGAGAGGTTAAGTAACTTGCCTAAGGTCACCTAGCTAATAAAGTGGCAAAGGCACTGCTGGCTTAGGCATGACTGGTGTTGGACATTGCTATCCTCAAGGCCAGTAGGTTGTTCTGCAGGGAAAGGAGCTTTTGTGGGTGGCATCCCTTTGGTTCCCAGATACTTTCTTTCCCTGCCACTGGGAAGCATGCAGGACCCTGACAGGACTGCCACGTGCAGGTGAGGTCTGCTGTGCAGGAGTGGGTGTCACAAGGTCAGTGCCACGAGTCCTGGGGCAGCTTCTTGTGCTGCAGACGGCCCTCCCTAGGCCTCGACCAAGGTCCCCAAAGCCTGGCTCTCCTGTAGCTTATCCTAGGGGAACATTTGACCTTATTCATCTAATAATTAACTATTGACAGAGAAAGCAGCTACTTGCATACACTTGAACCTGTTTAATTTTGGAAAATAGAAACTTGGTTCTCATTGATGTTACCTCACTAGAGTGTGTGGTTGTGTAGCTGTTGCTTGTGTTTGCAACTTTAAACACTGGAAACAGGTGCCACCATGTCATGGAAGTCCATTTTAAGTCAGATGTGGTGGCGTACACCTATATCTCAGTACATGGGAGGCTAAGACAGTAAGATTGCAGGTTCAAGGCCAACCTTAGCAACTTAGCAAGGCCCTCAGCAACTTAGTGAGACCCTGTTCCAAAATAAAGAAACAAAAAGTATGAGGGATGTAGCTCAGAGGTAGAACACCCCTGGGTGTTCTATTCCCCTAGTTCTGTTCTTCAGTACTACACAAAAACAAACAAACAAACAAAAAAACAAAACGAAACAGAACAAATAAAACAAAACAAATAAAACATCATCTCCACCTCATTGTGGGAATGCTGCTAATTTTTGCATGTTACATACCGTGTTCCCTTCCAGGGCAAGTGGCTGCCTTGCGATTATGTAAAATAATTCTGTGGACTTAGTGAGCTTGGGTCTTGGCTTATTTCGTGTCCCAGTGGTTTCCATGTCTCCGCCTGTGCGCCTCTCATGATGTGGGGACGTGGGTACCTGTTTCCCACAGAGGACAGCTCTGTGGTGTCACTGTCCCCCCAGTGACATTCTGGGCAGAGAGTATCCAGTTTTAGCTTGTGCTTCCCGGCTGTCGGGGGCTTTTCCCTTCCTTCCCCTGCAGGAAACAGCTGAGGAGTCACAGGGATTGTTGTACCCTGAAATAACACCAGCTGCCGCTCACTGGGCAGCAATGCATGCATTTCCCGAGTGCCCTCCTGCCTCCTACGTGGGTGGGCAGGTATTACGATTATTTCCATTCTACCAGGCTCCTCTGAGACGGACGGCCCCACCCATGCAGGACTCCACAGCAGACATCAGGGCCAGAGACCATATCCTCTGACTCTCAGCCTGACGCTCCCTGCCATGTCACAGAGTGAGCCAGAGAAGCCAGGGGCAGGCCGTCTGTTTTAGTTCCCTCATCTGTAACATGGGAATAATAACGGTACCCATTTCTAGAGCCACCATGAGGCCCAGATGAGCTGTTTCCTGCTTGGAACAGTGGCTGACACACCACACAGGGAGCCCTCAGGAAGGTAGTGGGTCCCTCAACCCCTGCCCCTGCTACGTGCCATTCACTTTGGGGGACAGACAGATCACGTGTAATCCTGTAATGCAGATAAAATCTGTGCCCAGGTAACTGCCATTCAAGGTGTGCAGGCGGGGTCCCCCTCCCCGCCCATGTGACGCCATGTCTGTCCCGCTCTGGGCATTTCATGGTCCATCCCCTGAATATGTGTCCTTCCTTCACCAGGGTGGGTCGACCAGAAGGCCAAGGGTAAACATGCAGCTGCTTATAAAACAAAATTAATGATAGTTTACAGGGACACGGTGCCCTTCCATCAGGGACTTGACATGCTCCGTGGGCTTTCTACCTGGTAACCAGTGTTGCCAGCCTATTTTACAGACCAGGCAGCAACCACTGGGCACCCTGGCTCCTGGCCTTGCCCCACTTACTTCTTTCAGCGTCCCTGAACAAATGCACAAAGGAATAAAGCCATCGGTGGGGAGTGTGCGGGGTGTGAGGGAAGGGAGCGTGCATTCACTCCTCAGCCAGTATTGTTGCCATGTTCCAGGCTCCATTCTAGCTGCTAGGCACAGCAGTGACTGGGATGGAGCTCCTGCCCTCCTGGGGCCCACAGACCAGAGACAGGTAAAGACAGATCAAGCGGGGCCTGGGGAGCCGCAGGGCGGAAAGGACAGTCTGTAGGGAAGTGGGGAGGAGGTGGGAGAGGGTGAGAGGCTTGGTCTGGCCTGTTTGAGGAGCAGCAGGAGGCACTGGGGCTGGAGAGGAGCACACCAGGAAGGCACAGGCCACCTGTCTTTGAGGTCACAGGGACCGGGTCTTAGGGCCTTGTAAGGATCTGGATGGGGTGCATGGTAGGGAAGGATGTCCTTGGACAGTGGGAAGGCAGCACCTGAGACTGAGTGGGGGGTCCCTGGCCATAGGGAGGAGGGAAATGCCTCTAATGCCGCCTAGGCTGCAATCAGAGCCTCCAGTGAGTTTTGCCATTCTGTCTCATCCAGGAACCTCACCTGGAACCTCTTGGGTACGCCACCCCCGGTTGGACATTCCAGAGACTTTCTTGGAACCCCCTGCCCCCTTGCCCCATGCTGGGACTCTGCGCATATGGCACTGCCTGGGTTCAGTTTGGGCCGAGCTCTGTCTCCTGTTGACTCCCGCCCTCCATTCATCTTTGCCCCGGCTCAATGAGTGATGCATGCTAGGCCTCCTCAAAGTTGGTGTCAAACAGACGGGAGATGAAATCCCCAGCAGGTCCCCAGGGACTGGCCAGCACCTCAGGAGGGGCATTCAGCAGGGAAGGAGTTGAGATTTGCATGGCAAAGATGGGCTTCTTGTGTGGCGACTGCCCTCGCAGGGGTCTGCAGGACCTGCTTGCTGGTGAATCCAAGCAGAAGGGCCCTGGCACTGCACGGGGGAGGGAGGGGCTTGACCTCTGTCCCACTCATGCTTTGGTAAGCCGCCCATGAGATACTTGGCTGCTGCCTCTGGGGCTGGCCTCTTCCTTGAAGGCCTCTCTGAGAGGTGGCTACCAGGAGTGGGGGTTGGAGGGGTGGGAGGGTGGGGGGAGCAGCGGGTGGGACTTCAGTTTTTGTCTCATCCAGAAGGAAGTGCTAGCTTGGAAAGGCTGGAGCACCCTCCTGGTGGTGGCGCTGGGTGTACACCATGAGTGGGGCCTTTTGGCTGGTGGTGGTGCTGGGTGTACACCATGAGTGGGGCCTTTTGGAAGGGGCGAGGGATGTCTTCTTACATCAAAGGTGTTTCCTGGGCATTCCAGTTGACTTTTGATGTCCTACAGTCAAGGGCCCCCCATCTCAGCCTGTGAGAGACTAGATTTGGATATTTTTCATCATTTACATTTTTAAAAAGTTCTGCGAAGCTAGTAGTCAAAAGGTTAGTAGTCTTATTTACTGAATGAATTTATTAGTAGACATTTTGGGGTAGAAACTATGTCCTAGGCTTTTTTGAAGGAACTGGGGATTTAGCAAGTGAATGAGAGAGACAGAAATTCTTGCCGTCATGGTCTAGTTTTATAAAAGCACAAGTCTTTCTTTGAAGAGGGTCTCTGGCATCTTCCATAGCAACTCCTGGGATTCATGTAGGCAATGGTTTAGGGTCATTTGCTTTGTGTTGGAGGGGCAGGGGCAATGGGGGTAGCTTGGATGTCCTGGGACAGAAGGAAATGGGCGGAGGTCCAGCATTCTCAAGATGGGGCAGAAGTCAGGGGAGCATGAGATTCTGCCTGGACAGGTGAGCTTGTAAATAGCTGTGTCCAAGTCGGGTGTGGTGACGCACACTTGTAATCCCAATACTTAGGAGCTGAGACCGGAGGATTGCAGGTACAAGGACAACTTCAGCAAGTAGTGAGACTTTCATCAACCTAGCAAGACCCTGTTTCAGAATAAAAATAAAATAGGGTTGGGGGTGTAGCTTGGAAGTAGAATGCCCCTGGGCTCAATCCTCAGTACCACATACACACACACACACACACAATAAATAAATAAATATATAAATAAATACATAAATAAATAGCGGTATCTGAATATGTATATTGTATTGAACTAGTTTACCCATGACTAGTTTTTTTTTTTTTTTCAGTACTGAGGATTGAACCCAGGGGCATTCTACCTCTGAGCTACACCCCCAGCCCCATTTTTATTCTTTATTTTGAAACAAGGTCTCACTAAGTTGGGGAGGGCCTCACTAAGTAGCTGAGACTGGCCACTAACCTGGATCCTCCTGTCTCAGCCTCCCAAGTAGTGGGACTTGGGATTACAAACGTGTGCCACCATGCCCGGCATGATTGGTCTTCTGAAAGAGTGACAAAGGTTACGGAGTCTTTTCTTTGTGCCTGGTCACCTGGTGCTTGCTGGAAGATGTGGTCCCTGGCCAAGAGCCTGGGGTAGTTGAGTAATTTGCAGACAAAACAAGGGCGAGTCTCTTGAAAGCCACCTATGTGGCTGGGCCAGAGAGCACCATGGACAGAATCCAGCGAGCATAGTCAGGAAGACTTCCTGGACAAAGTAGCTCCTGGCTAGTGGGGAAAGAGAGCAAGGTGTTCTCAGAGAGGTGGCAACATGTGAGCATGGCTGTGTCCATGGAGCTGTGTCACTGGTTCATCACAGTGGGGGTGGTGAGTTATATTCCCAGTCCTATTTTATTTTTAATTTTGAAACAGAGTCTCACTAAGTCACTGAGGGTCTTGCTAAATTACTGAGACTGACCTCAAACCTACAATCTTCCTGTCTCAGCCTCCCAAGTACTGGGATTACAGGCACGCACCACCATACCTGGCTTATTTATTTTATTTTGAAATAGAGTCTTGCTAAGTTGCCGATGGCCTTGCTAAGTTGCCAAGACTGCCCCCAAACCTGCGATCCCCCCCATCTCAGCCTCCCAAGAACTGGGATTACAGGCCTGTGCCATAGTGCCTGGCTTGAAAATAAGACTTGTAATCTTGGCTATTACGCAGATTTGCTAACTTTAACAGTTGAGTCTTAACTTTAAAAATATATGTGACAAAGTCTTTTTTAGCAAGAGTAAAGTGTTCATTTAAGAAGAGATTTGCAGGCTGTTGGTGTGAGGATCCCCTTCTCACACTGACGTCCTGTACCTGGGAGGCAGTAAGAAGTGAGAAAGAAGTCTCATTTTCTTGTGGGAAAACAACAGTGTCCAAAGAGCAGAGAACCACGGCGTGTGGAAGTGAGCTTGCGGCTCCCCTGCACTTAATCCTATGAGGTGAGAAACTGACTGGGGACCTGTCAGCTACAGCCCTGCCCCTGGTCACAGCTCATTGGTGGGGCGGCAGGGTACACTGGACTCGTTCTTTGTCCTGTGCTCAGGCCTCCATAACAAGGACCACAGGTGGCTTAAACAACAGAGAGGTAGAGCCGGCGTGGTGGCGCACACCTATCATCCCAGTACTTGGGAGGCTGAGACAGGAGGATCACAGGTCCAAAGGCAGCCTCTGCAACTTAGTGAGGCTGTCAGCAACTTAGTGAGATCCTGTTTCAAAATAACAAAACAGGGCTGGGGATGTAGATTGGAGGTAGAAGGTAGAATGCCCCTGGGTTCAATCCCCAGCAAAACACACACACACACACACACACACACACACACACACACACACCCCACAGTTACTCCTCACCGTTCTGGAGGCTGAAGTCCCAGATCAAGGAGTTCCCCTGATCTCCTTAGCTTGCCGCTGGCGTCTCCCTGCGATTCACATGGCCGTCTATCCATCCATGCATGCCTGTGTCCTGTCTCCTCTTTTTCTGAAGACCCCGGTCCTATGGATTGGGGCCCAACCACATGACCACATTTTACTTTAAGTAAACTTTTAAAGGCCTCTTCTACAAATGTAGTCACACTCCAAAGTCCTGGGCGTTAAGACTGTGACATTAAGAGGTTAGGGGATGTCATTCAGCCCCAACACATTGTTTCAGGGTTTCCATAGTATGCTGGGTTTGGAGAGGGAAGTCACAGCCTTGGAGCAGGGGGCAGCATCCTGAACCCTAGTGAGTAGCCATGGACTGGATGGGGGGCACTGCTGAGAAATACAGCAGGTGGGCAGAGATGAGTTCCTGTTCCCCACAAACTTGGATTCAATTTACTTACAGAAATTTAGTAAAACAAATAACATCTCCTGGGTTTCAACAAAGATCAGTTAACTTGCTTTAGACAAGATTTCGTAACAGCTTTCCTTTAAATACCCAACCTCACCAGTATACTTGGAAAGTGATTTGATTTAATACCATGTGATTAAAGGACTACATTTTCAGAGCCTAGCCATTACTAGCAGGAGAGACAGCCTGTAATTAAAATGTTGCAGAACCTCCCCTTTCCAAAGCCTAGTCCAGTTCACAACAGTGGACCAGCGAGGCAGCCAGGCACTTGAGCTGGGCCTCCACACCTTTGCTCTAGGTCAAGGTGCTTGGCACCCAACTAGGCCTGGGAGACGATGGCACCTGCCACGTGGCCCCTCCGGGGACTACATGTCCTTCCTGTTGTCTGAGGAGCCAGCACTGGCTTTGATCTGCGCCCGCAGCAACTTAACCCTGTCCTTCTCTATCTCTTTCTGGGGACAGTGACATTGTCCCCCTTAGTTTGGGGACAAGGAGACATAGACAAAAGCATATTATGTATTTTCCAAACCTCACATTAGCAGTTTCAACCTGGAAACATTTTCCTTCCTCACCAGAGCTGCAGATGCATGTCAAATGATGGAGTAACTTCTGGTCTCCCTGTAAGGAAGGGAGGCGCCTGTTGCCTGGCACCAGGAAGGAGGCAGAGATCCAAACGCGGCCCTTGCAAAACGAGGCAGAAAGTACTCACCCCAGAACCAGAGAGGAGCTAGAAGGGAGGGCGTGTCTCTCCAGGAACGAGCATGTGTG
This sequence comes from Graphiurus murinus, assembly GCA_004027655.1. NCBI lineage: Eukaryota > Metazoa > Chordata > Mammalia > Rodentia > Gliridae > Graphiurus > Graphiurus murinus. The sequence goes on along the minus strand of PVLC010001321.1, from coordinate 10,701 downwards.
GCTGATCATCTGCAGGGAAGCTTTTCAGAGTGTCAAAGCTGATGGGTGTCAGAGGAAGAGCGCTCGTCTTCTAGGGCCGAAGATATGGGTGTGGTGAAGCCAGTTGCTGGATGTTGGGTTCTGGGCCCTGTCCTTTCATCATAAATATCCATGGAAGCCAGGCATGGTGGTGCATGCTTGTAATCCTGGTACTTGGGAGGCTGAGACAGGAGGCTTGCAGATTTGAGGACAGCCTCAGCAAGTAGTGAGACTCTCATCAACCAAGTGAGACCCTGTTTCAAAATAAAAGTAAAACAGGGCTGGGGGTATAGCTCAGAGGCAGAATGCCCCTGGGTTCAATCCCCAGTACCTATGAATGAATGAATGAGTGAATGAATGAATGAATGAATATTCATGGAGAACTTCACCTGCTGAGAACTATGTGTGTGTGAGGGCCATATAATCTCTGGCCAGAGAGAACCTTCTGGGCTGGGGACTCAGTGCCACCCTGGAAGGACGCGCAGACTAGTGGAGGGGCCAGGTGTCCGTCTGTCTGCAGAGTGAGGTGGCGGGCACGGTGGGTGAGAGGCACAGGCCCCTGGTGTGGCTGGGGCACTGCATCCCCGCTGGCAAGTCCGCAAATACTGAAGGAGTGTCCAGGAAGCTGAGAGCCAGGTCACAGGCTGCTGCAGGGAAGCTGGTCTGACCGAGAGGTGGAGGGAGGGACGGCTAAGACAGAAGGAACATTCCAGGCCAAGACGTGGAGGTTATGAAGAAAGCTTTGGGGGAGCCAGGGGTGGTAAGCAAAGGGACTGGAGCATGGGAAGGTCACTCGTGGAGGCCAGCAAGCAGACCTTGTCCCAGGATTTTTCTTTTCCTAACTTCCTTTTTCCTTTTCTTTCTTTTTTTTTTTGTGTGGTACTGGGGATTGAACCCAGGGGCATTCTACCTCTGAGCTATACCCCCAGCCCTATTTTTTATTCTTTATTTTGAAACCAAGTCTCACTAAGTTGCAGAGTGCCTCACTAGGTAGCTGAGGCTGGCCGCGAACCCGCATCCTCCTGTCTCAGTCTCCCAAATGCTGGGATTACAAGCGCCACCATGCCCGGCCTTTTCTTTTCTTTATTTCTTTTTTTTTTTTTTTCTGGTATGGGGGATTGAACCCAGAGGCCTACTACCTCTGAGCTACAACCCCAGCCCTTTTTATTTTGAAACAGAGTCTCACTAAGTTGCTGAGGGTCTTGCTCAGTGTCTGAGGCCGGCCTTGAACCTATGATCTATGATCCTCACAAGTACTGGGCTATAGATGTGTCTCATTCCCATGCCTAGCTCTTGTCGAAGTGCACTTTGGGGCAAGAAACTCTGTGATAGGTTTCTGGGCTGGAGAGGCCACAGTCTTCTTCCCCTTAGACCTGGTGCCATGGGCTTGGCCTGACAGGAGGCCGGTGACGGCTAGGAGGTCTTGTCCAGGTCCCTGATGGCATCCAGGCTGAAGGCTAGTCCCTGGGCTGTGTCCTCCTGTGCCAACATAGATCTCTTCCAATTCAGCAACCTCCATTGTTGAGGGTATATGAACCAACACAAAGGAACCAACCCATGTACATGTGTTAGTAACAGAGACCAGAAATAATGTGGGCTTACATAATACTCCTTTCTCCTTGGAGGTAGGCTGGCCAGAGCTGGTATGCTGGTTTCGTAGGGTGAGGAACTTAGGCTGCTTTCATCTTTTAGCTCCACCACACTCACTCAAGGTCACCTCATTGTCCAACCTGGTTGCTGGAGTTCTAGTCGTCACACCCACACTCTGCAGGAAGGAGGAGGAACTGGGATCGGTTCTCATTGGTCGGCCCTATCTGCACGTGAGGCTGGGAAATGTAGTTTTTTGTCCAATCAGATCATCTGGGGTCCTACTAGTGAGGAGGTGACTGGCAGCCTCTGCCTTGGCAGAGGTGGAGTCAAGGAGGGCCAGCAGCTCCCCGAGGGCGGCTCCGTGTCCCATCTCTGCCTGCTCTGCTGTCCTCCCCGTGGCTCATAGAGCCCACTGAAAGGGAGAGCGAAAGACAGAGACGTGGAGCAAGCTGCTGTGGTTTGGATATGACTGGTCCCCGGAAGGCCCGTGTGCTGGAGCTTGGTCCTCAGTGTAGCACTGTTGAGGGGATGGGACATTTAAGAGGTAGACCTAGTGGGAGAAGATCAGCTCATGGAAGTGACACCCTCAGAAGGGGTTAATGCCCGGCTCACTGGATTGAGTTAGTGTTTGCAAGAGCAGGTTACGAGTGAGGCCACTCCATGTGCTTTATGTTGCCAGTTCCCTTACCTCTTTTCTTCCATGTTGATAGCAGTCAGGGAAAAGGGACCCTTGACAGTCATCGTGCCCTTTGGACTTTCCAGCTGCCCGAATCTTGATCCAGATACATCTCTTTTCCTTGTATCCTACCCTGCCTCCTGTATTTTGTTATAGCAACACACATGGACTAAGACAACCTCTAGTTCTTATTAGTTGTCACAGGTAACCACGGGTACTGTATTTAGATGCACCTCAGGGGACCGCGGGACTGCATGCACAGCGTTCTTACCTAGACACATCATTTTCTTATCATGTGTGAGCCTCAGTTTCTCCCTCTCCTGAAGGAGAATAACACTACCCACTTCTGAGGATTGAGCCCAGGATCAATGAGATGATGGTGGTACATACCTGTATAGATGTAGGATGTGGTGGTGCTCTGTAGCTTGTCTTTCTGCTCAGACTCTCTTTCTCCCCTCTACATGAAGTCGAGAGGGTTGGGGTACTTTTCTGAGCTCAATTCTCTCTATTGTCTTCTCTCATAGGCGCCCCCAGCACCCCCAAGCCACGGGCGTTGTAAGACCTCCTGTGTTTATAGCTTCTTTCTTTTAAGAGTCTGGACCATCAGTATTCCAAGACACGAGAAGGAGCAGGAGTGATTGTCTCCATCTGTAAAATGGGCTGGTGGTCCCTCTCCCAGGGTTGGAGTGAGATTGACTGGGGTCTTCTCACTGCAAGAACCACGGTCTTTCCCCAGAAATAGTGTTTGTGGATTTTTCTTTTTAAACAGCAGATACAGCCCCTTAAAATAACTCTTACTCAGGGCTTGGTGTACAAACTGGGAGCAACTTGCCACCAGCTGCCCCGCTCCATGAGCTACCTCCCGGGGCTGCCCCCGGGTCCCACGTGGGCTGCTGTCTGCCCTTCCGGAAGCTGCCCACTGCTCCCTGGTGGTGAGGGTCTGGGTGCACACAGGAAGGAGTTGCCTCAGCCCTGGCCTCAGGGAGTTCAACACAGTCGGGGAGAGGAGGACATGGGGACAGTCTAAGGTCAGCATGTGACAGCGATAATGTCAGCGCACATGGTTCCAGCCTGGGATTGAGACCCCCTACCCCGGCCCCATCTCCATGTCCAGACCCCGCCCGGACTCATGGCGTTCACCCACGCTCTGCCCATACAACCGCTCACAAAGTCCTTCCACGGTGGAGTGATTAGAGTGTGTGGGAGGCCGCATGCCCCAAGTCATTATAATTTATTACCACTTTCTTTTTTTTTATAGTTTTTAATGCCTTGTCACTAATTTTAGCCAAGGTTCTTAACTTTTCAATGAATGTGCCCCTAAGTCCTCATCTTGCCTTCTCTGTGGTCCACATTCACTAATTGAAACTTAAAAAAAAAAAATTGGTTTAAAGAGGCAGAACATTTATGCCATTCAAAAATAAAATCAAAATAAAGAAGACATTCTCTGGATACAACCTAATGTTCATCAAACAATGAATGATAAGTAAAATGTGGCACCTTCACAAAATAGAATATTATTCAGCCAAGAAAAGATAAGAGCTCTCTTTTCTAACCACTTAGCATTTTGGTAGCACACTTTTGTACCACCACATAGGTAGCACTTTTAATAGTATTTGGAATTTTTTCCAGTATTTCTTTGTGTATTGCAAAGAATATATTCTTATCCCTTCCCCCTTTTTCATATTAATGGTACCATCCATTTACACCATTCAAAAATAAAGTCCAAGCCGGGCGAGGTGGCGCACACTTGGAATCCCAGTACTTAGGAGGCTGAGACCAGAGGATCTGGGTTCGTGGCCAGTCTCAGCTACTTAGTGAGGCCCTCTGCAACTTAGTGAGACCCTGTTTCAAAATAAAGAATAAAAAAATAGGACTGGGAATGTAGCTTGGAAATAGAATGCCCTTGGGTTCAATCCCCAGTACTGCAAAATAAATAAATAAATAAATAATTAAAAAAATAAAGTCAAAATAAAAAGGATATGGTCTAGAAACATCCTAATGTTCAGCAACCATTGATGGATAAACAGAATGTGGTATATCCATACAATCAAATATTACTCAGCAACAAAAAAGAATGAAGTACTCTACATGCTACGACATGGAGGACCTCAAAAGCATTGTGTTAAGTGAAAGAAGCCAGACATGAAAGTCACATGCCACAGCGGTCCCTCTGTATGAAATATCCAGACTAGGTAGATCCGTTGGCACAGACGGAGCCGACCAGGGGCAAGAAGTGGGGATTCAGGAGTAATCGCTTGTGGAGTGTGAGGTCACTTAATAGAGTGATTAGACCATTTCAGAACTGGTTAGAGGTGGTGATTGCACAGAGGTGTGAATGTACGCAAGGTCCCTGAATTGTATGTGCACAATTAAAAAATGATTAAAATGATTAATTTCATGTTACATGAATTTCGCCTCAGTAATTTTAAAAAATGGTATAATCTGCAAAGCATGAAACTACTGTTTTCGCCCTGTGCCCCATCTGCCTGCTTCCTTCTTGCCCTACTTACCCCCGTCTGGAGGTAGCAATTATTATTGTTGTTGTTGTTCCTGGTACTGGGGATTGAACCCAGGGGCATTCTCCCTCTGGGCTACACATCCAGCCCTATTTTATTTTTATTTTGAAACAGGTTCTCGCTATGTTGTTGACCACTCAGTCTGCAGCACCCAGCTCAGACTATCAGAAGCAAAAGACTAGAAACCACATAAACATCCAGAAATAAGGGATAGACAAATAAATTACAGCAGAGCGACACAGCAGAATATTATACTTGGAGGAAAATCGGAGGATCATCCTGTCCTCAAACCTGTGCTATCCTCCTGTCTCAGCCTCCCAAGTACTGGGATTATAGGCATGTGCCACTGTGCCTGGCAATAATTTAAAAAAAAAAACAAAAAACAAAAAACTTCATATGATTGAAAGTTTCTAACAGATGTAAAAGAGGAGAGGGTAATATAATGACTCCCTATGTGTCTATACCCAGCATCTTCAGTTTCCATCTCATGGTCAGTGCTTTTCTGCTGTCTGCCACCTTACCCATGAATTATTTAAAGAAAATGGCTAGTGAGGCATGGTGGCACACGACTGCAATCTCAGTAGTTGGGAGGCTAAGACAGGAGGATCTCAGGTTTAAGGCCAGCCTTAGCAACTTAACGAGACCCTGTTTCAAAATAAAAAATAAATAGGGTTGAGGGTGTATTTCAGAGGCAGAATATCCCTGGGTTCAATCCTTAGCATCCTTCCAAAAAAGAGAATTGCTGACATCATATTTTACTTATAAATAATTCAGTGTATATCGGCAAAAGATAAGAGCTCTCTTTTAAAAATGTAACCACATAGCATTTAGGTGGCACACTTAGGACCACCACTAGGGAACATTTCTAATAACATTTGGTTTCTCCTTTTAGTATTTATGCATGCACCAAAGATCTTATTTTTCTCTTTCTTACATCAAAAGCACCATACTAAAAATGCTTTTCTGTCTCTTGCTTTTTTGACCTAAGAGGATATTCTATACCTCTCTTCCATATTCCACACACTGATCCTCTTGGTGGCTCTGCTATACTTTATTCATGCATTCCTTATTTCTGGACCTTTGTGTGTTTTCCAGTCTTTTGCTTTTGATAGTCTGAGCTGGATGCTGCAGACTGAGCAGTCAATGGCAGATCACTCTTGGCTCCAGCCTCAAGGAGCCTGGGCCAGTCAGGTCTCCAGAGAAACAAAGCACGAGAGAAACAGAAAGAGAAGGGGGGAATGGAGGGAATTGACTCGTGTGATTGTGGGGCTGCAAAGTCAGATCAGTAGGGCAGGCTGGCAGGCTGGAATTCCGGTAAAAGTTGATACTGCAGGCTGGAACCTCAGGCAGGATTTCTGTGTTACTGTCTCGAGGTAGAATTCCTTCTTTCAGAAACCTGTCTTTCCTCTTAAGGCCTTCCACTGATTGGATGAGGCCCACCTGCATTATAGATGGCAATGTACTTGACTTAGGTGATCATAACTGTCACTTGCATATCAAAAATATGCTCACAGAAACAACTAGATGAGTTTGATCAAGTGGCACAAAATCAACCATCATAGAGCCCAAAAAGAATGGCAGTAAAATTATGGTGGGAGGGCTGAGGCTGTAACTCAGTGGTAGAGTGCTTGCTTAGCATGCATAAAGCCCTGGGTTCAATCCTTAGTATGACCAAAAAAAAAAAAAAAGTAGGAATGTAGAGAAGAGGAACCTGGGTTTCCTGTGTGACAATATGAAATTATCGGGGCCCCAGGATGGACCCTCAACCGTGAGGCCCCAATAAAGACGATAACTGAACGTTGCTGGCTCAAACTTCTCTTTATTATACCTCTCTCTCTCTCTCTCTCTCTCTCTCTCTCTCTCTCTCTCTCTCTCTCTCTCTCTCTCTCTGTGGGATCAAGGACGCTACCCAAGCAGTAATAGTAATCGTTCTCTTAACCCTGACAGTAACCGTCTCTCTAACCGCAATTGCTTCTCTCACCCCGCTCTCGTTCTCCATAACCGTTCCTCACAATAGTAGTCGTCCAACCTCCATCCAACAACCTACGCCTCCAGCAACCCACCATCCACCAGCAACCCACCATCCACCAGCAACCAACAACCACTACTCCCAAAAACCTCTCTCCCACAGGAGGTGGAGGCTCTTAAAGCCGCGCAGGGCTTGAGTCACAAGGTGCCCGCATACAGCTCTCACCTGGGCAGGCCACGGCCGGGCGTGCTGGTGCATGCGCTCTAGCGTGGGGCAGCCCTAGGATGTTACCACCTGCAGCCGCTCCTGGCACTCTGCCAGGCGCCATCTAGAGGCGAGGTCTAGCCTGGCCAAGCTAAGACCCCAACATGAAATGAAGATGAGTCCTCTCATCTTGTAACCAAGGAAACTGCGGCTCAGAGAGGTTTGCTAACTAGTCCAAGGTTGCACTGCTAGTGTATGGTAGAAGAATCTGACCAAGGCTAACCCAGGACAAAGCCCAGGTCCTAATCCCTTGGGGGTTAATGTTTCACATAGATCTTTTGTGTCACCCTGGAGAGGACCATTCAACTGGCCCTAGAAGGAGAATTAGGTGTGCCCAGGTAGATAAAGACGGGTATGTGACATTTCTCAGCTCAGGGAACTGGCTTGTGCAAAGGCCAGGGAGGAAGGCGAGCCTTCTTTTCAGGGGTGGAAGGCCTGGGACTGTGGGCTGTGTTTGAGGACAGATCAGGAAGGTTGTGTGGGACTGCACACACCAAATTTGGGTTTCATTTTAGAGCCCAAGGTCACAAACTAGCAACCACCAGCCATGTCCAGCCCACAGACCCGCCGGGGTCAGCACAGCTGTAAGACATTTGATGTCAAGGCCGGCAAGCAGCAACGCGTGGGCATCCCGACCTCCACCCTGCCCTGTTTATTCAAGTTGCCTGCCTGGCCCTGTGTTCCCTCGCTGGGTGACCCCAACCCCCCCTGAAGTGTCTCAGGTGGCAGGAAAAATCAACATACCCATAAGGTGTCTTGTGGGTATGTTTTGGGCATATATTGCTGATTAATGTGTGGTTTGTACGGTTTCAAAACATACCAAACAAGACATTTAAAAGGATGATATAGCTGGGTGTGGTGGTGCACATCTGTAATCCCAGTACTTGGGAGCCTGAGACTGGAGGATCGCAAGCACAAGGCCAACCTCAGCAACTTAGTGAGACCCTGTTTCAGAATAAAAAATGAAACAATGCTGAGGGTATAGTTGGAGGTAGAATGCCTCTGGGTTCCCTCGCCAGTACCACACACAAACAAAAATAAAATAAAATGATGACATGAACAGTAGACGCTCCCCTGTCTTCTCTCTGTGTCCCAGTGATTGCTTGGTCACCCCACTTTGCAAAGCGCCTTGCTGGACAGTGGGGAGCCATCGAAGGCAGATCGCTGTGCGAGGAATGCCAGGTTGACGCGTGCTGACAGGGTAAGTCTGGGAGAGACTGTGGCTAGGTCAGGTCAGCAGACAAGGGCCACACAGGGCTACCCACTCAGCTGCTGTGAGCCAATCACTGTGGGGCACTGGGCAGCACACTGACCAGCACCTGCCCGAGTGTCTGATCTCCTATGTACTAGCCGCTGTCCTGGGCCCCTGACACCTCCATGACCTGGCGCCATTCCACAGAGAGCAGGGAGGAGCCCTTGTCACCTCCCAACAGTGGAGTCTGGCGTCAGCCCCGTCTGCATTCAGAACACCAGCTCACCTCCTGGCAAAACCTTACCTCGCTCCTCCCTCTTAGAACTGTCTTCGAGCTCCTTCCTGCCAGGGTGGCTTTCTGCTATGCCTGTGAAGACGGCCGGCCTCTGGCCCTGCCACTTGCAGAAGGGACAGAGGCTGGCTGCTTAGAGGTACGCCCATTTGGGGATAATTGTATTTATTTTTCTTTCCAAGTGGCAGTAGGGTGAATGAGCTTACAGAATTCCCTGTTTTGAGTTGCTCCCCTCCACGGCACTGTCTGTCTTCTCTGATTTATTTTTCTCCATAGCCTGTATCACCCTTTTGCTTCAGTTATCCAATATGCACTAAAAAACAAAACAAGAGTAGTACCTGAAAACAGTCATCTTTTTATCATATTTGCTCACAGTTCTTCGTTTGGGACAAGGCTTATGGGGGAGGGAAAGGGAGAGTGTCAGCTTAGGGTAGCTTGAGACCTCCATTTTTCTTTATGTGGCTATGTGTTGGCTTGGGCTTCCTTTCAACATGGTGGTCTCTGTGTGGTTGGCTTCACTATGAGGCGGTGGCTTTCCCCAGAACACAAAAGCAAGAGCTACCAGCCTTTCTTCAGGCCTGGCTCTGGAGTAGATAAAATGTCACTAGTGCTGTATTTCTGAACATCTGGTCACACACTGGGAGGTGTAGAAACTGTCCTCTCCCAGAAAGGGGTTGCGGAATAACCAGACGCTCAAAATATATGAGCTGTTCTGTTAGACACAGCCTGGGCTCAGACTCCCAGCTCTTGAACGACCTCCTGGGTGACCCAGCTGAGACTCACTCCCTCTCTGACTCTCTAAAATGGGGATAATGAAAGTTCTAGCCAGTCACTTGCCTGCCCCTCAAGGCTGCTTCGAGGTCCAAATGAGATAAGAGATTAACCATCACGACAGGTGTGGGAGCCAGGGGAGGCCAAGCTTTGGGGTTTTCCCTCCCTGGAGCCCCACCTGTCTGCCAAGACTTCTGGCAGGACCTGGGGGACAGGAGGGAAGTCCTGGCTCTGCTTCCTGAGATGGCTAAGTAGGACTCCCATCAGGGACAGCGGGCGGGGCTCAAATCCAGCTAGGCACAGGGAACTAACTTTGGTGGTTGAGGGTTTAAAACTTAGCAGGGCTTTTTATCTGTGTGTGTGTGTGTGTGTGTGTGTGTGTGTGTGTGTATTACTGGGTGAACCCAGGGGCTCTCTACCACTGAGCCACACCCCTGCCCTTTGTTTTTTATTTTGAGACAGGGTCTCGCTAAGTTTCCAGGGCTCTCCGTCTCTTTCCATCATTTCTCACATGCCCTCAGGACACTTGTGTAAGGCCACTGGTACTCTCGCCCCTTCGACAGCAGTCCCCATGGCGACACACATGGCTGAATTACAGCCAGGACTCCAGCCTCGGCCTATGAGCTCCAAACCCTGGGCGCTCTTCCCACAAAGCTGGCTGGCAAGAGCTTCTCGGCAAAACACCAGAATTTTCCTTACTGTGAACACTGTCGACTCTAATTAGATTAATTTTCACTTTTCTTTTGCCTCTGGGGGTTTTTGAACGATGCAGTCAGATCACAACACGGCTCTGTGAGCGGAGCTGAGGGGGGCGGAGCGGGGACCGCCCTGGCCAGCAACCACTAGGTGCTCATTCTGCACATCCTGTGACCCTCTGAGAGGCTCCCACCCAAAGTCCTCGGGGGCCCAGCCTCTTGTTCTGGTTCCAGTCTCCCGGGACACTCTCTGCCCTCAGAACAGACCTGGCTTTGATGCTCCCAGCCTGGCCTGTGTTCCTTTTTTAAAATTTATGATACTGGGATTGAACCCAGGGACATTTTACCTCCGACCTATACTCCCAGCCACTATTTTTTTTTTTTTTTTAAAGCAGGATCTTGCTAAGTTGCTGAGGCTGGCCTCGAACTTGTGATCCTCCTGTCCCAACCTCCCAAGTCCAGGGACTATAGGCATGGGCCACCGCGCCCGGCTCCAGCCTGAGTTCTTTTTTTTTTTTTTTTTTTTTTTTTGCGGTACTGGGGATTGAACTCAGAGGCATTCTACCTCCGAGCTATACCCCCAGCCCTATTTTTTATTCTTTATTTTGAAACTGAGTCTCACTAAGTTGCGGAGTGCCTCACTAGGTAGCTGAGGCTGGCCGCGAACCCGGATCCTCCGGTCTCAGCCTCCCGAATGCTGGGATTACAAGCGTGCGCC
>PVLC010001320.1:74554-148262 GCA_004027655.1 Graphiurus murinus | reverse complement strand
GGACTGCGGGGTTTCCAGAGTGGGTGGGGGACCCCACTCAGGCTGTTTCCCCAGAGGGTGAGGCTGGCAAGCTTCAACTTTATCAGACCCTGCAGGGTGCCAGTGTGAGGCCTACAGCAACTCACTTGGAAACTTATTTTACTAAGAGGCAAACTCACACTACTGTTATTTCTGGCTACCTAAAATTATTCTTTCAGTACAACTAATTAGATAATAAAACAAATTAGTAGACCCTTAGAGACTGTAATAGAGTTCTTCTCAAATTTGTAAATTTTAGTAATATCAAAAACAAGAATTTATGAATCCTTAAGTTATGAGGACAAGTAGCTATAACTGCATGAAATTTTCATAATTAGTCATAGCAGGACAAATTCATAGCAAATTTGCCAAGATTTACAGACTTGAACAGAAAAAAAAATAGCACAAAACTTAAAATGCAAAATATTTATTTTCTTATGTAAAGGCAATTTAAGTAATAAAACTTGTCTTTTACTTTTCATCTATTAAATAATTATTTATTGAGTAGCTGATATATAATCTACTGCATAGAAAAGTGTGTGTGTGTGTGTGTGTGTGTTTACTAGCTGTACCTGACAGGCACTGAAGATATAATACACAGTAAATTGTAGTTTTAAAGGCTCTCACAATCTAGCTGAACAAGTCCCAACAGGTAACATATAGACCAGAGAAATAACTTGATATACTAAATCAGAACTGAATTTTGGAGAGATCTTGAGGATGGTAAGTCTTATAGATCTAAGTATGAATTAGCAATTTCATAGGAAAGATGGTTCAGTTGTAGAGCAAATCGTGAACAAAAAGGTGTGGGGAAATTCCATTCCCCCTGCTCTCATAAAAGAGCAAAAAGTCCTTGCAGGACTTAAGATAAAGCCGGAGGTTAGAAGAAAAACAACCTCTAAGGAGAAAACAGCAACTGGTGATAACAAGAGCTCTCTGGAGCTCTCCTTGTCGCAATAAAGGAGTTAAGGAGCACTCTTCCCCCTTCCCCCTCCCTGTTTTGGTTTGAATTCCTTGAGCATGAAATCTAACTCCTGCTTATTACTCCTATCTATAAGAAAGCCCTCTGCTTCTCTAATAAACGAGATTGTTCCAAGAGTCTGTCTTCGGTCGGGTGTGGGCCGTTGGCCCATTTGCCTTCCTCTCACCCTGGGGGGCCCAGCTGGGTCCTCATAGTTTGGCTGGACAGGAGCATTCCTGGAGATTCTTTCCTGGAGTGGACCCTAAAGCAGGGCCCCTCAAAAAGGATCTTCATTTTATCACTTCTCTAAAAAGGCAAAACGTTTCAATTTCTACTGCAGGGTATGAAAAGGAAATGTCAAGGAAGAGTGGAGAAAAGTTACAAAATATCACAAAGAAAAGTGACATGAAGAAAATAAGGGAATCTCACCTTTGTGCTTTGTGGAGAAAGAAAAAATTGCAGAGAAGAAAGAGAAATAGCAAGGGAAGAAGTGGGAAGACAGGAGCAAAGCATTTGTTTTAATTAAAAAAAAAAGAACTGACTGCAGAATATTTGGAGAATATTCCTCAGAAAACATAGAAATAAAGTGGTGACAGGAGCCCAACACCTGGTGTAAACCACTGTTACCATTTCGGCAAATGAGCTCTTAGCTAGATATTTTTGTATGTATACAAGAGTTAGCTGCAGGGCTAATTGTCTATAGTCTCTTCAACCTGTGCATAAAACTAGCTTATATTTTCCATACATTTGTGCAATTAGTTGTAACTTTGTGTTTGAATTCTGGACATACTGCTGCCAAAGCAATTGAATGAGGCTGTGATTTCTTAGCATAATTATCCTTTTCGCCCTCAAGAACCTAGGAGATACAGAAGGTCAGGAATTCAAAGTGGAAGGACAGCTCTCTCGAAAAGCTGCTTGGGCACAGCTATCCACAGGGAACTGCTGCCTGATTAGAACTAAGAGACTTCAAATAGAGGAGCAGAGACACCACTGGAGTGATAGAGGGAGGGAGGATAGAGATGTAAAGAAGGGAGCAGTTGAAATAATGCTATATATGGATATGAAATTACCATCACCAATGGCAAGGACATGTAGAGGGAAAGGGAGGCAGATGAAAATAGGATCCAGATGAAAATGTTTCAAGTGATATGTGCCTGTATATTCATGTTTATTCCTATCCTGCCATAACTCAGTAGGATGTGTACTTGCAATGCACCTAGAGAAGTGTAAATAAAAGAATTAACTTTTCTTTTTAAAGGATTCTGTGTGTCAGGCGTGGTGGCGCAAGCTTGTAATCCCAGCATTCAGGAGGCTGAGACCGGAGGATCTGGGTTCGTGGCCAGCCTCAGCTGCCTAGTGAGGCACTCCACAACTTAGTGAGACCCTGCTTCAAAATAAAGAATAAAAAATAGGGCTGGGGTTATAGCTTGGAGGTAGAATGCCCCTGAGTTCAATCCCCAGTACCGCAAAAAAAAAAAAAAAAAGGATTCTATGTTTTTAATATGATTCATACATTTTAGTAATATAATAATCATTTTATCACTGTATCATAATGGGACAATTAATTAATTTGATGCTTCATATAACAAACAACAAATATCTAAGCACGTACTTTACAAAAAATTGCTTTTGAAGAAACATTATCCAATTTCAGTAATCAATTGTTTTAAGGGCACATCACCTATTTATTAAATAAAAGTTGCAAAGTATGAAGGGAAATTTTTCTTACTGAAATGATGGGGCCTACATTATTTGAATGTTAGTCTCCATAGAATAAAACATTAAAATAATATTAAAATTAAAGTATTTGATAAAATGTGTGCAAATTTGTAAAAAATTACTGTGTTAATATTAATATGTCATTGTAAATTGTTAATATATATTAGATAAAACATTTTAATTAAGATATCTGAATTACTAACAGTTATATTGCTTTGATTTCCTAAAGTTTGACTTTACCTGTTATTTATAAACAAACTTAGGAGGACAATGTAACTCTTTTGAGAACATCTGTGAGAGGCCAGCTGTGGTTGCAGGGAGATTTAGGTGGTGAGATCCCCAGAGAGAAGAAAGCAGACAGAGCCACCACCAGGAGAGAACAACAGCAGCTTTATTCTACAGACCTGTCCCTTATATAGGGTACTGGACAAAATGTAGCGTTTCCACCCCAGGGTGACATGCATGTGCATGTTGCCTTTTGCCTAGCCATACTTACGTAACTATAGACACATCTGCGGCTGTGTGGGATGACCTGCTTAGTGATGGCTATTTAACTAAGCGCTCATCTGTGGCTGCACAGGATGAGCAGGGTCATGTCCTTACCACCAGCCTGTACTTCCTCTGGGCCCCACAACTTGAACTCTAAGAAATAGCCTCAACATTTTTAAAAATTAATCAATTCATAAGTGATTAAGCACTGGTAAAAGGACTAAATGGTAACAAACTTGGATTATCCAGGTGAAGTGATGGTTATCTCTCAAGCTGAGAAATCAAGCCCAGCTTCCTTCTCAAAAACAACACCTTCAATGTTACTAAGTTTGAAAATAGATCTGTTCTTCCGAAGAGATGGTCAGGATTTGAAAGTAACCAATACTTGTGTAGAGGAGAGGGATTTATCTTTCTTGAGTATTTACAGAAGCCATTTAGTAAGATATAATATAAAGATACAGATATTGGAACTAGTAAAAGCAGACATTTCATAGAATAAATTCATAATATTTAAGGATAAATGTACAACAATTGTTTCTCACCAACTAGTGACTTCTAATGAATGGCATCTCATTTCCATGTGACTGATTTTTATTGCTGCATTGTAATTATACATCAATCATAGGTTCAGAGTGACAAGTACATACATGCACGCTATACTTGTATGTCTGTTTTAATCAGCTCTTCTTATATGAGAGACTCAGAGAAATCTGGACTAACGATGTTAATAAATGGTAACGCTAAAACTAGGAAGCAATTTCTGTCCTCTAGCTTCTATGTTATTTTTAGGAATAACCACAGATAGAGAATCTGGGAGATACAGACTAAGAAAAAAAGAAGTTTCTGGGTGATTAAAGTCTTTGAATAGAATTAATTTCATATTACATGATCGTATATTATGAATTATCATGAAATCCTGCAAGCCTTCTCACACTTCTGTTCTCATAATTTGGAAGTTTTTAAAATAGATGCTACTTAACTTACTGAATATCAGGCACAGCCAGGTATTAGTGAGCAAATAGAAAGAGGGGTAATTTATTATATTATAATTTATGTTCATAGTGTATACATAATTATATATAATGTTTCATATAATAAGCTCAACAAATATCTAAGCACGTCATAAAACACTGATTTTGGGAAAAAGTTGATCAATTTCAATAACTTTATGCACATTCTATTTGCTTTAAAGGCACATTACTCATTTATTAAATGAAAGTTCTAAAGTATGAAAGAAAATTTTTTACTGAAACTTGGGGATCCACTTCAGTTGAAGGTTACTCTCCATAGAATAAGCATTAAAATATTCTTTTTTATTTTTTTATTTTTTTTTGCGGTACTGGGGATTGAACTCAGGGGCATTCTACCTCCAAGTTATACCCCCAGCCCTATTTTTTATTCTCTATTTTGAAACAGGGTCTCACTAAGTTGCAGAGTACCTCACTAGGTAGCTGAGGCTGGCCGCGAACCCGGATCCTCCGGTCTCAGTCTCTCAAATGTTGGGATTACAAGCATGCACCACCACACCCAGCTTGCATTAAAACATTCTTGAAAGTTAAAGTATTTGATAAAATGTGTGCAAGTCTATAAAAATTTACTGCATTAATAGCAAAATACTATTGTAAATTATGCTAATATTAATTAGATACAAATTTTAAACTAAGATATTTGAATTACTAATATTTATATTACTTCAATATGCATATTGTGCTTTAAATTATATTTTCTATAAAATCAGCCCCTTATAACACACAACAAAAGGAGAAAATGTAAATCCTTTAATCTAGATATAAAAGAAAACAAGAAATCTTCATCAAAAGTTTAGCAATACCATGAATCTTTGCTTAATAAAATTTTTGAAGTCTTGTTGAATCCTTTAATCTCAGGGAATTTAGTTATTTCCGTATTCATTAAAGTCAATTTACTTCAATGCAGATTGGGTGGAGTTGCAAGGATATGACAAATCAAGCCATGACCAAAACACATTACACACCCGTAGGAGTTATTTTAACTTACACACTGCACAAGAAGGCTTTTGTGTGTGTGTGTGTGTGTGTGTGTGTGTGTGTTACTGGGAATTGTACCCATGGGCATTCTACCTCTAAGATACACCTCCAGCCCATTTTATTTTTTGTTTCTTTGAAACAGGGTGTCACTAAGTTGCTGAGAGTCTCACTACTTGCTGAGGCTGTCCTTGAACTTGTGATTCTCCTTTCTCAGACTCCCAAGTACTCAGCTTACTGGTGGTTAATGAAATATATTTTAAGATTGCCCTTACAAGAGGGTGGCTGCTTTAATATTGCTTGGATACTACTGCATTCAATATTACTGTATTCAATTTAATACAATATTGTATTCATATTCAGCTACAATGTTTAAATGGGCATAAACTTGATACCTATGAATGTTTCTGTATTTAATCTACTCAGCTTTGTGACTGTTCTCCTTCTGAGGGATATGACACAGGTATTCTATAAAAGCCCCAGGCTGTAAGTGTGTGTGTGTGTGTGTGTGTGTGTGTGTGTGTGTGTGTGTGTGTGTGTATGTGTGTATGTGTGTGGTACTAGGGATTGAATCCAAGGGCATTCTACCTCGTTACTACACCTACAAACCTATTTTATTTTTTACTTTGAAATAGGGTCTTACTAAGTTGCCGAGGATCTCACTAAATTGCAAAGACAGGCTTCAAACCTGTGGTCCTTTTGCCTCAGCCTCCCAAGTACTGAGATTAGAGGTGTGCACCACCATCCCCAGCTGAATTTTTAGCTATATCTATGCCAGCATTTTGGCAGTTCTAGTACAAAGGAGTATTCAGAAATTTAATTAGATAATCTTATGTCATAAACATGTTGAACATGAAATCTGAATCTTATGGGTCATTTTCAGTTACCAACTTGCTTTCTTTTACCATGTTTGACCAACCAGGTCATGTTGATTTCATGATCCTGCTCTCAAGCCCCATCTAACATTTTCAATGTCTTCAAAAAATTCTGTTTTCCATGAGGTAGAAGCCTATGAACATATCAGTTTGACAATATGCATCACCTTGAAGAAATATACTGGTTGCATATTTATTTATGCTTTATACTCAGGTTGCTAAGGTTTACTCTTTTCTGTAGAATATTGTAGTATATTTGTGCTTTCTGCCTTTTCAGTTAAAATGCTTTTCTCACAGATACCTGAGTAATATACTTTCCCTTTCTGCTTGTAGGGCTATGATCAAAATTCATCTATGAAAAAATTGATTTCACCAACCAATATAAAATAGTACTTTTCCTTTCTTTTATTCAGTACACCCTTGCCCTGTTTATTTTACTTCACTCTATGTGGGGCCTGGCATTAATTTATACTTTTCAGGAGGTTCAAGGTGAAAGTGTGTGCTTAGGTGCTTTGTACCCACCTTCAGCAGCCATGCTTGCCATGAAGTAACTGTCCCACAAATACTTGTCACAGATAGGAAGGCATGGAGGCATATTTGGAAACAGTAGAAAAATACCCCTGTGGAGAATCAATGTGAAACTCCATTTTCATTATTTAGAAATAGCTCATGGTTATAGCTTAATTGTGAAATGTTTAACTTTGGCTTGGAATAATCTATATGTTTACCTAATTAATTGCACTTAATAATCTGTGGTTTTCAGAAAACAAAACATAATGGAATGAAAGTCTAAAGCCTTATATTGAGATTTTATAGCAAATTTCATTCATCTATTGAAATAATATTATTTATCATTTTGTGCTTATTTATCATAATAATTATTGATCATTTTATACGAATTTAGATCCCTAATAACAAAGTTATTGCCAAATAGTAAAGACTTATCTTTACCATAGCACTTGAGAAAGATTTATGATATGTATATATCATAAGATACATATATCATATGATATATGTATATTTGATATATATTATTTGTAACTGGAAAAAATAGCTTTACATTCTGTTTTAACCAATTAAAATAAAAAAATCCACTTTCAATATTGTATTTTAAAATTTAATATATATAAATTAAATATATAATTTAAAGAAATGCAGTCCAAACATTTGAAAAAGTTTATTATTTCATTCTAAATGTTTCATTGATTAAATAATGTTTAAGAAATAAGAACAGCATAGAATTTGGAATGACAAGACCAGGGTTGCAATTGCATCTTAATTGCACTAACTCTATAGGATTTTTACATAAAAATCAAGTTCAGTCACTGCACCTGTTCAAATCTTGATCTTTACCAAATTTTATTGTGTATATCAAATAGGATATGACAATCATGAAATTTTCTTACTGAAGAGCTTTTCTATGTTTTTGCTTAGGCATAGGAAGAGATGAAATATGTTTCTCCTCATAAGAAAATTGTACCAAGCATGGGTGGTGTACACCTTTAATTCCCATATTTGGGAGGCTGATACAGGAGGATCATGGGCTCGAGTCCAGTCTCAGCAACTTAGCAAGATTCTTTCAAAACAAACCAACAACAACAACAAATCAATCAATCAATCAATCAATCAATCAATAAAATGTTTTGGGGGCATAACTTGGAGAATGGTGCTGGGTACAATTCTCAGTACCAAAAAAAAAAAATTAAAATAAACTCTGAAAAAGAATTGTTTCATGGAAGTTAATAACTCTATAGTAAAAATAAAATAAAATAATAATAATAACAATTATTATTATTATTAATGTTGAGAGCCAACCATACTCCTACTCCAGCCACTTTTATCATCATAGCACAAAATTCACCTTCTGAATCCTTACATCCCCAAAATTTACCTAGGCTCCAATATGATTCCCATTCCATAGGTGAAAAGACTGAATGATTAATTATTCTGCAGAATTTCACCCAACTAGTAACATGACCAAATTAAAAAATTGAATAGGAGTCCTACCCCAGAGGAAACTTTTTTTTCCCTTACTCTTACTCTTGATTTGTCTTCCATATCAATGGTTTTATTTCAGCAATGTGGAAAGCAACAATTATTTATAGTTAATAACTAATTTCTTAAAAATATGGTCATGTAAAAGTCCCTGTTAAATTTTTTTTAAAAAGTGCCTGTTAAAGTGCATCTGAAGCCGGGCGTGGTGGCGCACGCTTGTAATCCCAGCATTAGGGAGGCTGAGACCGGAGGATCCGGGTTCGAGGCCAGCCTCAGCTACCTAGTGAGGCACTCCGCAACTTAGTGAGACTCGGTTTCAAAATAAAGAATAAAAAATAGGACTGGGGGCGTAGCTCGGAGGTAGAATGCCCCTGAGTTCAATCCCCAGTACCGCAAAAAAAAAAAAAAAAAAAAAAAGTGCATCTGAAATAAAAATCAGAAGATATGTGAGTTTAGATAAAATCTGTTTCTTGTTTTCATACTTTATAAAAATGATGCAAAGTGTCAGTAACTGTAGAAAGAATGATTTTTCCTCTTATAACTTAATTTTGAATGAAGATAAGCTGGATTTAAAAACAGCATATGCTGAAACACCAAAGGGGGAATAGTTGTGGAAAGAAGATGAGTATTGTGGTAACTATGCACAGTGGGGTTGCTGCTTTTACATCTGTGGTGATGGTGGGAGGTATCTTCACACTCTATCACTCTATAGAATCTACTCAAAACACAGTTTAGTTATACTCTCAGCTTATAAAGAGAAATTCTAGTTAATATTTTTTTTCGCATCCTTAAAAAGTAAAGTTACTTGTGGAAGCAGCCACTAATAAAGTTCAAAAGGAAAGTATTTTGTTAACACAGCAGTAAACGACCATATGATTTGAAGAAAAAACAATTACAATGATTATTGCCCAAAAAAATCACCTTGAATAGATTTTTTTCTGTTCCAAATTGAAATAAAAAATAAAATTTGTCGAGTCTAAAAGTATATTCCCAAATAGAAAACAAAACAAAAAAATAGGAGATTAAAAAGACATGCATTGTTTTAGGTAAGATTTATTATTAGCATTAAGGAAAAAAAAACTACATGGGTTGTATACACATTTAAATTCATTATTGTATTTATTTAATGACTGAGGACAAAATATAATGTATTAAAATATATAAATACATGATATTTTTGGCCATTATTCTATCAAACATTTGTCTGCCCCATTTTACTGTTTTCTGTATATCCTACAGAATGCATGTTGAAATCCATTTTTATGTATAGATGGTGAAAGGATGTTTATCATTAAAAAATCAAACAAGAAAAATAGAAACAGAATTCAAATACGTACGAACATGGTTATTGGATTTTCAAGAAACTGAATAAAATGTTATAACTTCTAGAAAAAAGCAAGGCATGACACATTTCTCAAATTTGATGAAACATCAGTTTACCCCCACGAGCATTTGATTACATTAGAATAATGAGACAAAAGCAAACTTAGGCATGTCGAAATCAATGTATATTTTGCAATCAAAATATACAAGGAAAAAAAAATAAATGTATGGCCAAGAGCATAAACCCAAGAGAAAAGACAGAGGTAGAACTATAAGCAAAGATATCAGTTACTAGGAAGAAAATAGGCTATTTTGAAAAAGATGGGTTATTGATGGGCATGGTAACACACACACCTGAAACCCCAGTGCTTTGGAATCTGAGACAGGAGGATAAAAGGTTTGAGACAAGTCTCAGCAATGTACCAAGACTCTCACCAACCTATTGAGACCCTGCTTCAGAGCAAAAAATAAAAAGATGTAGCTGGGAAGTAGAATGCCTCTGGGTTTGATCCCAAACACCGAACATACACACACACACACACACACACACACACACACACACACACACACAAAATAAATAAAAAATAAAAAGCTGAGCAATGAGTCTGTGACACAAATTAACTTCATTTGTTGTTTTACATATAATAATTGCATTTTGTAATAATTGCATTTTATAGAAAATTGTCAATTATTTGCTGTGACAGAAAAATGCTGAACCACAGGAAAAAAGATTGATTGAAAAAAATGGTAGGATTACTTTTACTCTTCACCTTAACATTTTTATCCATAAATGTACTTTCAGGTGAGTAACAAAAACAAGCAGAAGTGACCTACACACCATGCCAAGTGTATTATGTGACAGACGATGAATAATTCCATGATCCAGTCATGGAGTATTCAGCAGCATCAACCCCAAGTCTTTTTCATCTCTTTAATCCTGTTTTTCTAAATAACCTTGCCTTGATCAGTACAGGCTGCCAAAACAAAATACCACAGACTGGGTGGTATAAACAACAGACCTTTATTTCCAAAATCATGGTGCCAGACAATTCAGTTCTTGTGATGACTCTCTTCCTGGTTTGAAGATGGTCATCTTTTCACTGAATCTTCATGTGGCCTTTCCAGAGCAAGCAGGGAGGGGTGTGGGATGCTGGAGAGAAAGGAAAGGAGTTACAATTTCTTACTCACATTATGATGGAATACCATCATGGGCCCCATTCTCATGACCTGATGTAAACCATATAATCTCCTAGAGTCCCCACTTCCAAAACCAACACATTGAGACTAAGTGAACCAACACAGAAATTTTGAAAACACATGAGCAGTCAGTCTATCACAAGCCTACTACCCCAAGTTAGCTACAATAATTTTAAGCATCAGATCCATATACAACAGTTTTAAGTAGAAGTGAATGGAGTTTTTCTATCCAAACATCTCTTATTTATGATAAGAAAACTTACTCAGATGCTTTTACATATACGCCCCCTTTTTGGCCAGTGTTTTGCCACAAATATCCCTAAAATTTCCAACAATCTCTAGATGTGATGGTGTATGCCTATAATTCCAGTACTTGGGATGTTGAGACAGGAGGATTGCAAGTTTGAGAACAGCCTTAGGAACTTAGTGAGACCTCCAACAATTTAGCAAGAACTTGTTTCAATATAAAGAATAAATTAGGTTTGGAGGTGTTGCTCAGTACCAAAAAAATCAATGTGAAAAGAATGGGATTACCGTAGTTAATTTTTTCAGCCAAGATTATTTTGCTTTTGACTGGTGAGAAGCTCATTCTTCTGTGAAGCATAACTTACTTATATCAGAAAAGCACAGAGTGGGATAATGGATATTTGAGGTAAATAAGAATGTCCAACAGTCATTCATTGTGTAGCTCTGGGAGTTCATTTAATTCTTTTCTGCCTCTGTCTCTCATAAACTAATGATGGATTTTTACTAGTTATCTATTGAGGCATAAAAGAGATCACACCATTTAGGATTTTAAGCAATAAACATTTATGACCTCCCAACTTCTGAATATCAGGAATCCTGGAGCAGCTTAGGCCGACTCACCTTGTCAGCAGGACTTTTATCCTCTCTGGTGTTGGCTGGAGACCTTCACAAGGTAGCTCGCTTCTCCAAGAGAGACTGATCATAGATTTCCTAAAAATCAATTCTAGGATGGAAGCCATAGTCTTCTGAGATAAATAAGATAATAGGAATGAGAACATTTATGAATAATAAAATATTTTGTAATTCTGCAAATGATGTATTTTTATTCATGAAAATTTTACCAATATCCCTCAAATATTACAATATAATTGCAGGTTTTACCTGGGGCTGATGTTGACATTTTCTTGGAGGCAAAGTATTCATTAAAAAGTTCACAAATTATGTCTTTGAAAAGAATCAACAAATCTTGACTCCCGAGAGAATATTCAGGCTTCAGAACACCTTTTAATTTTTAAATTTATTTTAACTTGCACTTATTTCTCTCCTTCTATTCCCCCTACAGCTTATTGTTCAGGATAATTTTCCAATTTCATTTCAAGAAGCCTGAAAACACAGATATTTGACTTGGATATGCATTTAACTCATTGGAAAATATAGATTCCCATTAATACTAAATAAAAAAAGGAGGAAATATTCACATTTGGACCTTGAGTGAGAATAATTCCTCTCTTCTTTTTCAGATAACTGTTTATAGAAGCACTAACCATTTAACAAAAGTTTAAACACTGCCAAAACTTTGGAACTTTTTATAGATAGAAATATTCAAGTTGTTTAAGTATTACAATTAAATATGATGGCTCCTTTGTCTCTTTTGAAACAAATGGCTTAATCATTTGATTGCATTTTAGGTCCAATGGCTACAAAGTAGTCTGACTTCTTAGATTCAAGTGAGATAATTTTATTTTCAATTCCAACTACATTGATTCACTCTCATTTTCAACAACCTGACGGAGATGAGCATACCCAGACAAAAAGGTCCTTTACCCCATATTGAAGTATGATGTGAAATGTGATGAGTTAAAGAATTGTAAGTAATATTTATAGTGGTTGTCTAACCACTATAAATGATAGATGTGTTCATCATTAACAATGAGTAGGTATTCAAAATATGTGCTTCAAATAAGATAGTAGACTAGAACTCAATCTATTTGCATTGAAAGAAAGAATGAAGAACTGATACATTTAGTGAAATGTGCACCTCTGTGGAAAGTTTTGAACTCGTATTTTTAAATTTTTCTCTAAATTAGGTTTTATTAACAGAATACAACTCAACTCTGTTACTCCTATTTGTACATTTTTTTTTATTAATGGAAATGAGGCAGACAACCTTTTGGTTAGACAGCTTGAAAAAGGTCAAAAAGGCTAGCTTTTATGGAAATCAAAATTTTAAAGTAATTTAAACAACAACAAACAAAAAGAAATTGTCTAGCTCCTATATTAGGTAGATACCAAATTTGATCATTTAAAATGGTTTCATTTAATTTATCATGACCTTAATAGTAAAGCTGTTCTTTTTCAAATTGGTCGTTTTGTAAGCATTTCAAGAGTAGTTGAGAATATATAAACTTCCATATTTTATCTAAACACAGAAGTTTTTCAGTCTAGTTGTTGGATAAATTGTAAATAGTTCTATGTATTCTCTGTATACAAAGTAACTCCAATAAATATTACCATTTTTAAGTAAAACTATGTTTACAAGTTTAATATCACAGGTATATAGAAATAAGAACACAGTATTAGATACTTTTATTTCTTTGTAAAAACTAAATGAAGAAAAATGAACTCTCATTACATGTAGATAATTATAGATTATATTATATAGTGAAAATATTTCTATTTAAACATCTCTCTAATTATAGATTATACTATATAATGAAACATATTTTTATTTAAACATCTCTCTATTTAATTAGGATAGCCAGTTAGTTCTGAATATAATGTACATACTAAATTTTCTTTGTTCATTTTTCTGCTGATGGAGATATTTGGGTTGTTTTCACATTAGCTATTGTAAATAATGTTGCAATAAATATAAAATGATAATGTCCCTTTGATATTATGATTGCAATTCGTGGATTTTATTTACTTGCATCCTGCCACTTCAGTTTCCAGAAATAATTTGCTCATCCATCCAGCAATAAAGCTGTCAACAAATATTCATTAAGTGTTTTCTTTGTATCTAGAATACTTACCAACTGTCTTGGGTACAAAAGGTGACCTACTCTTCTGGTTTGTCTAGGACAAATGAGTTTTCTTGGGAATTTTGATGATAAAACTGGAAGAGTTCTAGAAATCCAGTAAAGGGATTGTTAACTTATCATTAAAATATATTTCATCAATTTCTGCTATGATGTGTTCCTTGTAAGATAGTTAAAATGTCGATAAAATGGACTTCACAGAAAAGTGTTAATATTATAGAATATAACTGTGTTTACTTTATACATCATAATACTTCTTTCTTATCTAATGCATTTCTTAGTAGAATTTTATTATATTTAAGAGCCAATGATTACGTATCCATAATGGCAAATTAATGACTTTGTAGAACTTTGACAAAAGAATGCACAGTGGCTTCTTATTTTAGGATTTATTAATTAGCTTTTATTTCAGTTTTTAAAGGATAAAACCTCTGACTAAATATGTTGATATATAAATTCTTGGATATTTTTGTCCAGTCAATAATGGCAAATGATTATGTGGTATATATTCCAATTATAAATTTTACGGGGGAAAACTAATAAGAACAGAAGCAATAGTAGGTACCACATTGCACTCTGTGTAACACTGGGGTCTCAGGTTTTTAATCTCCTACATTGAGATTGTTATGGTTGCCTTTCTGATACCTTCAGAGGCTGACTTCTCCTTGAGGTTGCCACTGTTTGAAACATTAGGACCCACTGGCATCCAGCCCTGCTTTGCCAGTTCACATTCTGCCAAAACTATTGACTTCATTAATGATACTTAGTCTTTATACCTTGTAGGATTTAGTGGGATTCAGGAACTGACTAATCTCATTCTGTAGACTAATAACCTTGCTCTGGTAGTCTAAGCTTAGCAAATTAGTCCCAGGCAAGTTAACTTTTTTCTTCCATTTGTACAAATGGAGCAGAGTATATAACAACACTGTTCAATGCAGATATAAAATGGATTTATTTGGAGAAAATAAAATTAAACACAGAAACACCCCCAAATTTTCATCTCATTGATGATTTGCAGGGACCATGACCATTGTCTCAGTTGAGAGAGACTTTGGCCGCATAATACTAAATACACACACACACACACACACACACACACACACACACACACATATACACACACACATACAGAGATGATTCTAGAAAACATTTTTATAATCCTATAAAAGTAGAAGTCCTGTATGCAGTAATATTATTTAAAATCCTTGATGTAGTAATATTATTTTAAAAATGGAGATTTACCTGTGCTCAGTAACTGGCATAAATTTAATTTCTTTTAGAGTCAACTCAAAATGATCAAGCCATATCTCTGCTAAACTACTAAAACAGAGCAAAAAAGAATGTGGATGCTAGGGAGAAGATGGGGCATAGGAGGGTCTCCAGATGAAAAGGAGAGATCCTCGACAAGCAAAGAAGTTGATTTAATTGTAGTGGATGCATGGGGCAGAGGGACACCCTAAGGCACATGATGTACTTACGCAATCATATCAAGGTCACTCACTGAAGTGAACCTGAGGGGGAGGGAGGGGGAGGGAATGGGGTGGGAATTGGGGAAGGGGTCAAATGAGAATTGTGTGCAAATATGTTGTTAACAACTTGTACTTAACAAAGATGTATGCTATATTGCACGAATTACTACAATAAAAAATTTTTAAAAAGCCGGGCGTGGTGATGCACGCTTGTAATCCCAGCATTCGAGAGGCTGAGACCGGAGGATCCGGGTTCGCGGCCAGCCTCAGCTACCTAGTGAGGCACTCTGCAACTTAGTGAGACTCGGTTTCAAAATAAAGAATAAAAATAGGGCTGGGGGTATAGCTCGGAGGTAGAATGCCCCTGAGTTCAATCCCCAGTACCGCAAAAAAAAAAAAAAAAAAAAAAAAAGAACTACCAAATTACCTAGACTTGTTTGTTCTCACTCTTAGGTTGTATAAGAATTAAACTAACATTAGCAATACCTTAATTGAAAGTTTGATAGGACATATGCATAGGATCTTTTTTTTTTCTTCTTTGAAGAGATTTTATCAATTTTAGAATTTTCTCTGTGCTTACTGAGATTTGGTTTGATTATGATGCTCTCTATATAATGATTACACAGAATCAACTATTAGAAAAAAATCACTTTATTATTAATAATATTTATCAATTTCAAGGAGAAAGGAAGGGAGGGGCATAGTAATATTTTTAAATCTGTGCTATTGCTTTGGAAGAACACTAAGAAAATATGTGAAAGCTGTGTGCTAAGAGAACCTGAGGGGACAGAAACATCCAATTAATCACCAGAGCTGTTTTATTTGTTACCATTCTTGTGGTTTTGTTTCTAATCAATTCTATTAAAGAGAAAAAAAAAAACAGTAAAACAATACAATGAAAATAAGAGATGAAAGTTATGTTAAAACAATAAATAATGAATAAAAAGTTGTAAAATTACAGAAAGAACTAAAGTAGTAACAAAAAAATGTTTTGAGGATTCAAATGATATTAATTATAAAAGCATTAACCTTTTAATAGGGGATGAAATTTAAGTTTTTCTAATACTTTCAATGATACAGTATAGTCTCACATCATGATATAAATTTTACAAATAAAAGAGTAAACATGAGATTTAATTAGTTCAAAGACCTAAAGTTAAAAATGGCAGTGTTATAATCAAATAAAATGTGAAATGTCATGATTAAATAACTAATATAAAAAGAGATGGGCTTAAAGATTTTATGTTACTGTGATAGTTTATGGTATTGTATTAAGATAAATTTGATGAATACATGTGCAAGAAACAAACTAGGAATATGTAAATAAGATATGAGAGGCTGTATTTATTTTTGAGTTCTCCACCTCCAAATGCACCTTCCCCACATGAGGCTAGTCATGTCTCTTAGGGCAAGAGCAAAATTTCCCTCAGAAGTACAGTTCAATGAATACAAAATAGCAGATAAAAAGACCAAAAAAAGTAAAGAAACCCAAATACACTGTGGGGACATACACAAAGAATGTATCAGAATTAAGAAGCACAAGGTGGAGATAAAAGGAGCCCTGCTATATTGCTGGTGGGAATGCAGGTTAGGACAACCACTGTGGAAAAGTATATGGCAGTTTCCCAAAAAACTAACAATAGAACTACAGGATGATCCAGCTACCCCACTCCTAAGTGTATAAAAGGAAAACAAGTCAGAGGAGAAAAGAGATAGCTACATAAGATACATATCACAATGGCTGAAATGGAATCAGCTGAGGTGCCCATTAACCAAACAATGGACAAGGAAAATATGGTTGATATACACACTAAAGGTTCTTCAGTCTTAAGGAAGAATGGAATTCTGTCACTTATGGCAAAATGGATGTAACTAGAAAATAGGATGCCAAACAAAATAAGTCAAATATAGGAAGACATGTTCACACGTTCTCTCTCCCTATTAATTTGTAAAATTAATCTCCATTGATAAAAATAAAAATTATAAACTCTTAAGAATGAATTAAGGCATAGCAGGAAAAAAATTACACAGGGTTATCTTTTTTGGGGTGGTAGTGGACCACAGAGAATAAAATGATGGATACAAAAAACAGAAATAAAAGAAAATAAACCAGATAGGCTTCATTTTAATATAATAGTTCTTTAACTTCAACCCTGATAGAACTCATAATGAACTTGAAACCTTGTGCAATGAAGGTTTCAGGCCTTTGGACTAGACATGCTACTTAGTCATTTTATTTATTGTATAAGAAATTTAATTTCTTATGCTCCCCAAGTAAGTGTAAAGTTTAAGAATTATTATTCTATGCCTTTAGAGCCTGCCATTCCAGAGAATCCTCATCCTGTTGTGCACAGGACTGTGAGTCTCCCTCTGGACTTCACTCTCCATCTCCTTAATCTTCTCACCTTGTTTATTTTAGTTTGTTTCCCCAGGAATGGGGAAATTGTTATGCTCTGTGTTGTAGTACTTTACAAGACTTTAGGAGGCCAATATGCCAACATGCCAAGAAAAAAAAATGTCTTAATGGGACATTTGGTTATTGGCCCAATTGTCAAAAGGCTTATCCTAGTGATTTCACATAAAGTTTAGGCAGTCATCTTCATAAAAGAAGCACTGATATATCACTTCGAGATCTTACCAAGGAATGGACATGCAGCCCAGAACTGTCTTTCCAACTAGTACCAGAAAGAGGCAACAGAGGGGATCTCCTAGCTCCACTCTGTGTTATATTTTCCCTGTTCTCAGGTTGTGTGAATTTTTTTCTCTTTCTTGATATTGCATTATTCTGGACTTCTAATTGGTATTAACAACACCTTGTGTGCAGGAAAATTTCCTGGGATGTGTTGCTTTAATATTATTGATTTCATACATTGAAGTAGGAGTTTTCTTGTGTTTTGGGTTATTTTCACATATGAAATCATCTTATACTCTTGATCATATGAGAGTGGCTTCATTTTCACCCATGAATCTATTCAGCAGGAAACATCCCCTTCATTTACAAAGTAAAAATGAAAAGTTTGAACGGTATTTCTAAATTCAGGATAATGTGGACAAAAACTTATTGAATTAGTTATGAAAAGATCCAAGAATTAACTATCACAGATTAAAATTTACAAGGCTAATAAGAAAATTCAAAATAAATGTCCTACTTAAAACAAGTAATACAAATTCCTACAAGGACAAGCATATAAGCATCATGATGTCAAAGATAAATACGGCATAACAAAACAAAAAAAGAAATGAAGTCACAGCTTAGGGAAGAAATTCCTGCTATCAGTATTAGACAGAACTGAATAGTGTGATGTAAAAATGCAAAATAGGTATGATAAATCTAAGGAGGAAGGATTTTCAGTTCCTCATGTTGAGTGTTTCTATTACAAATTTCTGGTGAGTGGTTCTTTAACTTTTACCCTTCTGTATATGTATCAATTTGCAATTTAAATTGGAGATCAATGTTGAGATTCCTCAAAAGACTAGGAATAGAACCTCCCCAGGATCCAGTTATACTACTTCTCGGTATTGTCGGGGGCCTAGACTGGCCAGCTGGACCTCTCCTCTAGATGGCGCCTGGCAGAGTGCCAGAAGCAGCTGCAGGTGAATAACATCCCGGGGCTGTGCCACACCAGAGCGCATGCACCAGCACGCCCGACTCATGGCCGGCCCAGGTGAGAGCTGTATGAGATGCCTTGTGGCTTAGGCCCTGCGCAGCTTTAAAAGCCTCCACCTCTCGCCTAGAGAGAGAGCTGCTGGGGAAAGGCTGGTTGGGAAGTCCTGGGAAGAAAGATTGTGGGTTGCTAGTGGAAGTCGGGTTGCTAGAGAGAGGGGTTATTGGAAGTCTGTAGGAAAAGCACTATTTGGAAAGACGACCTCTGTACTGTGTTTGTTATCGCTTGCGCAATGCTCTTGATCCCAGAAAGAGAGAGATATAATGAAAGAGGTTCGAACCAGTAATATTTAGCCAGCGTCTTTTATTGGGGCCTCATGGCTGAGGGTTCAGCCTGGGGCACCCGATAGGTATCTTTCCAAAAGAATCACAGTTAGAATACTATAGTGATACATGCATACCCATCAGAAGAGCAGCACAGTTCACAGTAGTCAAATATAAAACCAATCTAAGGGCCCCTCAACATATGAATGGACAAAGAAAATATGGTATATAAACATAATAGAGTTTTAGTCAACCACAAAAAGAATAAAATAATGTCTTTTGCAGGAAAATAGATGTAACTAGAGAACATTATGCTAAGTGAGATTGGCTGGCCTCAGAAAGTCAAGTGTGCTACATTATCTCTCATAAGTGGAAGCTAGAGAGAAAATAGGAAATAAAAGGGAATTCATAATAGTAAGAAGTGAGACCAGTAGAATAGTGAAAGAGAATTAAAAGAGAGAGAGGAGGGAAGGGGAGAGGTTTGAGAAAGAAAAAAAAAAAAGAGACAAAATATTATTATATAAAAATACAGCTAGCCAGGCATGGCTAGCTTGTAATCTTAGTACTTGGAAGGCTGAGACTGGAGGGTCTGGCTCTCTGCAACTTAGTGAGACCCTGTTTCAAAATGAAGAATAAAAATAGGACTAGGGGGTGTAGTATAGAATTAGACTGACCCTGGACTCAATCCCCAGTAATGCAAAAAAAAAAAAAAAAGTGCAACTAACAAATCTATTAGCTTGTACAAGTCAGAGAAGATGATGGGTTCAGGAGGGAACAACACCAAGAGATACCATGTCCATATATGAGTACATCATTTTGAATTTCACTATGAGGTATAATTCTGTTGTAGCTATCAAATTCTAAAAAATACTATTTAAAACACGAAGATGATCATCCCCTCAAGGAAACTGCTTTAAAAAATTATATGGAAACACATTAAGTATTGTGCGTGCATGCATATTCCTATCATTCTACACCTTATTATGATGTATAATTAGAATGCACCAATAAAAGCATAAAAATATATAACTCCTACTTCAATTTAATAGCAAGCAAGTCTGAATTAAAAGGTTTTTATAATTTTTACTTTGAAACCAAAGAAGCATAACCCTTATACATTAGCCCTAAAAGAATCTCAAAAAATACAAATCACATCCATTTGGACCAACAAAAATTTTGAGGGAAAAATTTTATTTATAAACTAGGTATGTATACCTACCATATGCAGAGGTAAATGAAATAGCCTATATTATACTTTTATTTTTCTTTTCCAACTCTTTGTTATCCTTACTATTTTTAAGCCTTTGAGATGTGAAAACACTCATTTAACCTTTCAGAAATAGTTTCATTTGGGAAGCAAAAATTTTAAAACTGTCTTCTGAGTGAATGAAACAGTGATTTATCTAAGTCTAATTTTCCCAAGGACTGCTCATTAAACTATTCTTCTCCATCCTATGTACAAACAATCTAAATAAAAAAATTGAGACACATCTGAGCTTTTAAGAAATTTTACATTGTGCTATATTTAATGCTTTTTAATATGATGGTTGCTATTGGCAGTTCCTTTGAACTATTCATAGATCCATAGAGTCATTATAACCCTGAAGCTAGAGTGAGAATCTGAAACTAGAAAAAATAAAAAAAGAGGCAGGCAAAGATGAAATGTGGTAGAATGGAGTAATGCAGCATAGAGAGTCCGTAGGGACTGCTCTGTGCTTTCAATAGGAAATAGATTAATATTTTAATGAAAATACCATTGCTTTGTTATACATTTCTATTCTGACTATTTTGGGAATTTATCATATAAAATTGATAGCCAGGACACTGTGAATCTTATTAAATGCAAAAAAAAAAAAAAATGAATGCACAAACATCATCTTAAACCCAGAAGTATTCTAACATTTCCGATGACACATTATCTTATGGGGAGTCCCTGATTGTTTTTGATGGTTTTGCACAACATAAGAAAAATGTAACTTTTACAAAACTGTTCATCAATAATAGTCATGGGGTTTCTGTCACACCTAATTTACATATTCTGAATAAGTTCTCTAAGCAAACAGAAGCTGAAGTTTATACATATGGACAGATGTCAAAATGTCTCAGTAACTGCTTGCTGCTGATATTTCTGAAAGAGTTTTTTCAGGGCCTACTGGAATCACAAGAAACCAAAAGGAATTCTGTTCACTCTTTGGGAATTCCAGGAAAGTAACATTTATTTTATTTTCTTTTTTTCCTAAACCCCTCCTATTAAACAAGCGAGTATTTTTCTGAAGCAGTGATGACAATTTTACAAAGATCTCAGAGCCCAGAGAACTTTCTTTCTCTCTGATCTGCCATAACTGAACTATAGCGGTTATATGTCCTGCTTCAAGAGGTGAAGGCAGCACCAGGCATCAGATATTCTAGCTATCATGAAGGCAGAATGAGGAGAGGATAATTCCCTTCTTTTTGAGAACACTTCCCAGAAGTTACATCAATTCTACTTACACAGAGTTGGCCAGGACTTCATGATGCAAGTACATTCAGCTGCTAAGAAAGCTAAAGAAGGTAATCTCATTTAGTGCAGCTATGTTCTGGAGTTTTATTACAAAAGGAGAGAGCAGATCGTGGGAAACAACTAGCAGTATGTGGCATAGCCAATCTAGTTTGGAACGCAGAAATCCTTACTCTCTCCTTTTCATAGGCATAGAAGAATCTTATTGTTTCATCAAGAAAGACTCCTGAAGTCCCAGTTAGTAATACTTTTAGCTCAAAGCTCATGATCTCTGAATTATATTTAACTTTCATCTTCGAAATATATAATTACTTATTGTTTTGTTCCTCTAAAATAAAGGACATGTAGTACATCCCTGAAAAGGAAAAAAGAATAGCAACATCTGGAAACATCTGTTTGGAGGAGAGAATATAGGAAACACAGTAGTTGGCGGTCTGTAGCACTTGCCAAATCTGTTAAGTGGAAATAGAAAAGACACATTTCTGTGGCAGCAAAAGGGAAGTTTAGCCCTTTTGTCATTGTCTACTTCTGCTTTGGAGAAAGAAATTCCTTCATGAACATCCCCCAGGCATCAAGACTCCTTTTGAGAGACTTTATTGCTCAGTATCCTCCATGGTTGAATTACAGGTGGATACTAAGGAGTATGCCTACCTTGGTGGCTACATAGCCTTTTAAGCAACATTCTGCTAGCATATTTTTGATGGCCCATGAGTCTCTTTGATGACTAATTATACAATATTACAGGATGAATTTACAGTTTCTGTAGCTATACATTTTCCACAGAATTAATTGGCTTCTTATCTCAAGCAACCATAGGTGAATAACTTCCATCATCGTGAAAGCCTGAAGACTCTATTATTTTACTTTTTTTTGGCTCAGTATTCTTGTCCACCAACATCATCAGGCTGGTAGATGTTTTGAACATCTGAAGCAAAAAGATTGTTTTAACCTGATCTTGATTGTGATGCTGACCCCTGACCTGATATAGAATTTTTATGAAGCTACTTGAAATTTTCTGGGCTCCATTAACTTAATGTTGCCACTCTAAGCCAGTGACTATTATTTCTATTTGGAATATGGACTGTTTTAAAACATCTACATTCAAGATATAGTAGAGAGACTACCTGAACAGAAATGCTTTTATAGCCTTTCTTTGCAAACTGACCAGTGCTAAGATTTTGAAAAAAAATAGAGTAAAAGCAACCAACGCTCTAAATTTTCCTACCATTTCCTTTCACAATAAAGTATGTAGTTTCTGTTTTTCATAATAGCACTGACCAGGGTTTTATTAAATATTTTTCTATAGTGCAATAAGCACTATATTTTATTTTTTCAGCTTGCACTTATTTAAGTTGCTGCTGCTTGATGTACAACTACTAAGTTAATTTCACACAATCTTACTTAAGTATAGCATCGTATATGTAGGAAAGAGTCATTTAAAATGTCCTGCATCCAAGTATGGGATTTTTATTGATTATTTTTAGTAAGACTACATTTGGCTCTGAGTTAAAAGCCAAATAACAAAAGCTGAAACAGATCAAGGCTAAGTCCCTCAATATAAAGTCCAAAAGTCAGCTGTCCAGGGCTGGTGTGGCCCAAGTCACCAGGGATTTCTATTCTTTCCAACATGACCTTCTTCCATCCCTTGGATATAACTGCCTTTTGCACACATTTCAGTTTTCATTTCTATAATCTTCATGTATGCATTTTCATTAAATGATTTTCATTTTAAAGGAAGAAAGGTAAAATCGTAGCATGTTCTTTTTAGTTTTTAACATTGCTAAGTGTAACAAATATAATTTCTCAGAAATGATTAGATAATGGTTACTGGATTGCAGAAGGTAGAAATCCCAGGTGTTGACAAAAGTTGTACTCATTCTGCCAATAACTGTGGCACCTAAAGTGCTCAGGATACTTTTCAGCAGACAGACATGATTTGGCTCAAATAAACTCAGGATTCTTTACTGCTTTCACTCCAGCTACCGAACCATGGATATCCAGCAATGTCCAGCGCAAATTAGTCTCAGAGAGACAAACTTATGTCTTGTAAAACTTAAAATATCTTTTCCAGTCTTATTTCCATGACAACCCAAAATAAAAAAAAATAATGCCAGAGGAAAGATTTAAAATGTTTATTATGTCCATAGGCCTTTATTTGTCTTTTGCTATTTCACTCTACTTAGATCACTAGTTCCCATATTCTATTCATCGCAAAATTTTAAATGACCCATATTTTATTTGGAAACTACTTCAGTGATTCTCCACAGCGATGGTAACACAATCTGAAACAATGCTAGATAATTTAGGTGATTTTTTAATCTTACAATAATGGCAAACCATTATTGGAATTGAGTTGTCAAGGGACACATACTATGTATGTTCTGATGTGTGCACAATAATCATATATATTATGCAAAGAAGGCAGCAGTTTAAAAATGCTGTGTATGTATATGAAATTATCTATTCAATCTCAATGAACTGTACAAGGAAGGGAAGAGAGGGAGGTGGGATCCAGAGGGAAATGCACCAAATGTGGTGTGTATGCATGTTCTTATCACTCTATACCTCAGCATGACATATAATTACAATGCACCAATAAAAATATATAAAAAAGGAATGACATATATATAGGTGAAATTGTTTACAATTATCTGATCCTAAATCCTAACTTCATTTATCCTCTAAAAACATGTGTTTGCATAGCAGTAACATACACTGACTTTCAGGAGTACAATTACCATTTACATTGGAATAAGTTTGCATGCCTGTTAATGGATTTGGATCTTACTAAAAGTTGTTCGCAGTTTAGAAAAAAAAATCAAATCATGGATGGCACTGTCATTCATGCTAGATTGGTAAATGTATCAGTCTAAATTCATCGTTGCCCTAAATATTGTGATCCAAACAGATTCAAATAATAACTATTTTTTCTATCAAAGAAGAAAATACAGATGTTCAAGTTATTTGAATGTAAACTACTTTACACTTTTATGTACGTATGAACAATCTTTTTGTAGTTATTGCTTTAGTTCAATATCTAAGTCTTCACTGCCAGGACTGCCACACAGTGCCTCAGCTTGTCTCTCGCCTCTGCATTTTCCCATTCTCCACATCTATTGCAGAGGCAGCATTCTAAACTTAGATCAGGTTGGATGGATCCTTTTCCCCTAAACATCCTCAATGACTCCACTTCTGTTTGCAGAGATGATATACAACCTTATTCAATTATGCAAACATGGTTTTTGCAGCTGATATACCTAATCAATAATAGTTGATAATACATACAGCCAAAGTCATCATTAACTCTATCTGGAAATTTTATCATTTAAAAGTCTTCATGCTAATTTTCAAACATTTGGAAATAGCTTTTACCAGTGAGATCAGTTTTACTTCCTAGGTTGTACAGGATAAGATTGGTGGTATATTTTAATTGCTCACTTACATTTCCTTTAGAGCAAAGCTCATCTTCTTTTTCATAATCTTTTATTTTTTATTTTTGGTGGTACTAGGGATTGAACCCACAGGGGATTCTACCTCTGAGCTACACCCCAGTCATTTTCTTTTTTTTTTTTTTTTCGACTTTGAACCAGTGTCTTGCTAGGTTTCTGAAAGTCTCACTATGTTGCTGAAGCTGTTCCTGATCCTTGATCCTCTTGTTTCAGCCTCCCAAGTACTGGGATTACAGGCGTGCATCACCACATCCAGCTCTCAGCACCTTTTAATGGTAACTGGACAATTTAAAGAAAAATGACATAGTGAACATCCTAGCATATACTACTCTAATTTTTAAATGGAAACAATGTTAGTATTTTAAGTCCTCTGTGTACTCCTCTCAGCCCCAAAAGTATTCACTGAGCTAAATTTTAAACTTTAATTACTCTATTTTTGTAGGTTTTCCACATATGTTTGTATCCCCAAAAAACACATTTGTTCTATTTTTCAAGTTACAGCAGTTTATAAACATAGCACAGTTTGTATTTTTCTAGGTCATAATTCTTTTGCATAACATAGTATCTTAAAGATACACAATAATTTCATTTTCTATTCTTTAAAAAATTCTTTTGTGTCTAATACTTAGTACCATGAAATGACTGCTATAAATATCTCTTTTTTATTTCTCTCAAGAAATTGGTGAGATATTTATTGGTAAGATCAATTTCAATTGAACCATTTATGTAAAATTTTATAACTTACTTGAAATTTTCATCACCGTTAAATTCACATTTTCCTTCATTCTTTAAATTCCTTGGAAATAAATTTCAATTGCATACTTTGTACTGTAAGAGATGAGACATCTCTTGATTCATCTACTTTAAACAAGTACAAGACTCAGGGATTCAGTGCAGAATGGAATTTCTGTTATAAATTTAGGCATTTTAAATTCAAAATATTTAACCAGAGTAATGTCACAGAAAATGTCTTTAGATATAGGTTGATAGTAAAGAACTTACTTTGGTTCTTCTTCTGTTATTTAGTATTCAGTAAAGAACCTGTGCAGAAGCTTCTTAGTTTAATATAATCACATTTGTCTATTTTTGCTTTCCTATTCCATGTTTGAAGGTCTTATCTCCAAAATTGTTTTCTATACTGATGTCCTGCAGTGTTTCTTTTATGTTTTCTTCTATGAGTTTCATAAGTTCAGGCCTCTCAGTTTGGTCCTTGATCCATTTTGAGTTGATTTTTGTAAAGGGTGAAAAATAGGGGTCAAGTTTCACCCATCTGCATGCAAATATCCAGTTTGGGCAGCATTATTTATTGAACATGCTGTCCTTTCTCTAATGTGCCTAGTTGCCTTTTTTAAGTGTACTTTTATTAGTGAATTGTATTCTCACATCAAAATGTAGAACTGAGTCATAGGGACACACATGCACACGGCACCAGGGAAAAGCTCACCAAATGCCTTTGTTGAGTATCCCTTAGCTGTAGATACAAGGGTGTATTTCTGAGAATGTCCTGTTCCATCATGTGTCAGTTTTTATGCAAGTAGCATGATATTCTTGTTACTATAATTGTGCAGTATATCTTGAAATCACCTATTGAAATGCCTCCAGATTTGTTCTCTCTCTCTCTTTTTTTTTTTGTCTTTTCCTTATTTTTTTTTAAATTAACTGATATATAAAAACAGAAGTTGTAGCCAGTCATGGTGGCGCATGCCTGTAATTCCAGTACTTGGGAGGCTGAGATAGGAGGATCATGATCACAAGTTTGTGGCCAGATTCAGCTACTTAGTGAAGCCCTCTACAACTTAGTGAACCCTATTCCAAAAATGAAGAATAAAAACTAAAGCTGGGGGTGTAGCTTGGAGGTGGAATGCTCCTAGGTTCAATCTTCAGTACTGCAAAACAATAAAAAATGAAATAAAGAATACAAAATAGGGCTGGAGGTGTAGCTCAGGGGTAGAATGGCCCTGAGATCAATACCCCCCCCAAAAAAAATACAAAATAGGGCTGGGGGTGTAGCTCAGAGGTAGAATGTCCCTGAGATCAATCCCCAAGGGGGGAAAAAAAAAACAAAACAAACAAAATCTAAAGTTCTATAATGTTAACACAGTATCCTGTAATGTTTTGATACATTACTTATTGTGTAATATCTAAGACAGGTGATACATATCTCCATAAACATTACTGATTTCTTTAAGATATTCACTATCGCTTATCCTAGCATTTTTTCCTCCTATCTAGTCATCCTAGAGTGCAATAAAATACCAGAATTTTTTGCTTCTATTTAACTGTAACTTAGTACCCATTGATCAGAGAGGTAAGGGAAAGGTTAGTCAGTCCTTTGGTAACCAACATTTTACTCTCAATTTCTTTTGAGATCAACCTTTTTAGATTCTAAGTGAGTGAGACCATGAAGTACTTATCTTTCTGTGTCTGGCTTATTTCACCTACATCATGATCTCCAGTTCCAGCAATGGTGTCTTATAAATTACAAAATTGCCTTCCTTTTCAGGTCTAAATAGTATTGCACTGTGTAGGTGTACACAGTTTTATTACCCATTCATCAGTTGAGGGGCACAGGATGTTTTCATTTTTTGGCTATTGTGCAAGAGTGCTGCAATAAACATGAGGTTGCAGATGTCTAGTTGACATACTGATTTCATTTCCTTTGGATGTACCCAGTAGTTGGGTTGCTGGATCATATGTTAGTTCTATTTTTAATTTTTTGAGGAAACTCCATACTGTTTTCCATATGGCTGTACTAATTTACATCCACCCACAGCGTGTTACTTTTCTCTTTAGTCAATAGTCTTGCCAGCCCTTGTTATCTTTAGTCTTTTTGATAATATCTGTCCTCAACTAGGGTGAAGTTATAACTCAGTGTGGTTTAAATTCGCATTTCCCAGATGATAAGTGATGTTGAGCATTTTTTACGAATCTTTATGCATCTTTTTTATGCATCTTTTTTTGGGAAATGTCTATTTAGATCTATTGCCCATTTATAATCAAAATTTTTGCTAGAGCTTTCTTTTTTTTGGTCCCTATATATTCTGGATATTAACTTGTCAAAAATATAGGTTGTAAATAATTTCTCCTATGATACTGGTTGACTCTTCACTCTGTTCTTTTCTTTGCTGTATAGAAGCTTTTTCGTTTGATGTAATGCCATTTATCTATTTTTGTTTCTAGTTTCTTTGTTAGGGAATTATACAAAAAATACATACATACATACATACATACATACATACATACATACATACTGAGTCTAATGTCCTGAAATGTTTTTCCTATTTTCTTCTGTTCAATAGTTTGGAGTCTTACATTTAAAGATTTAATTGATTTTGAATCCATATCTCTTAGAAATGCTGGCCTATAGTTATATTTGTCTATGTGCCCTTGTCTCCTTTCAGTATCAGGGAAGTGCTGGGCTGATGGAATGAGTTCAGAAGCAGCCCCTCACTTTCAATGTTTTGGAATAGTTTCAGAAGAATTGCATGAGTTCTTCTTTAAAATGTGGAAGAATATAGAAATGAAGCCATCTAGTTCTTGCAGTTCATGGTTTTTGTTTATTGAGAGAGTTTTTAATCATTGATTCAATCCCATTATCCATTACTGGTATGTTCATGTTTCCTGTCTTTATGGTTTAATTTTGGTTGGTTACATGTGTTCACATATTTATCCATTTATTCTAGGTTTTTCAATTGTTGGCATAGTTATTCATAATCATCTTTAATGATCCTTTTTTAGTTTGTGGTTCCTACAAGTTGTGGTGTTCCTCATTTTATTCATTTGGGTTTTGTTCCTTTTTTTCTTAATGTAGCTAAATGTTTGATTTTGTTTTTCTCAAAAATCAACTCTTGATTTCATTGGTATTTTGTAGCTTTTTTGCTCTCTAATTTATCTTTGCTCTGATGTTCGCCATTTCCTCCTTTTTTTATATTAACCAAATATATTTAGTATTTCTATTGGTTTTATTTTTATATAATGTTTTATGTTGTTTTATACTTTTATATATAACATACATTTTATATTTCTGTTTTCTTCATTAATTTGCTTAATAAAATAAAAAAACAGATAACACTAATATTTGATTAAATATTTAAGAAAGTACTGAAAATGAATTAAGAATAACAATTTATCTTGATTCAATTTATAAAATTATTTTCAGTACACTACAAATTTTATTTAATATATGAGATATCATAATTTTTCATATATTAATCATTAAATTATATTGTATTTACATGAAATATCAATTTATATGCATATTTATTAGGCAAGTCACTACCAAATATTATATAGCTGTATCATAACAAATAATCAAATGTAATTAGTCTCTTCTTAGCTTCTCAAAGGTTTTAACTATTTATGCCACTTAAACAATTATTAGATATAAATACAACTACTTTCATATATATACTTGACTTTTTAATAAAATCACAAAATATTCATGCTAGAGAGGAATTTAAAAATTGTCTTGTTTTATACCTTCATTTTATAGATTATATTTTCTGTATGCTAAGAAGCACATTATTCTTGCTTTTTAAACTGAGGATATAAATGTTGAGTATATATATTATAATTATTCTTCTGGGGGTATCTTTAAAGTACTATCATCCTCTTAAAATTTTTTTAAAGAAATCTGTGATGAAAAACTGGCTCAACATGAAAAAATATGCATTCAATTCCAAACTGAAAAAATTCCTATGCTAATTTTGAAAATCTATACAGAGCCGGGCGTGGTGGCGCATGCTTGTAATCCCAGCATTCGGGAGGCTGAGACCGGAGGATCCGGGTTCGCGGTCAGCCTCACCTACCTAGTAAGGCACTCCGCAACTTAGTGAGACTCGGTTTCAAAATAAAGAATAAAAAATAGGTCTGAGGGTATAGCTCGGAGGTAGAATGCCCCTGAGTTCAACCCCCAATACCGCAAAAAAAAAAAAATAAAAGGAAATCTATACAAATTATTGGCTTAAATCTCAAATTAATATTTTATATTTTGTTTTTAATGTGTGCTATAATTTTCAAGTGACATATTAATATTTAAAGTAATGAATGTTATTTTGGTCTACTTTTCAGTAGTTTGAAAAAAACTCATTATAAATCATTTGTTCCTGAGTATGTTTTATATTTCATTTCTATTAAATATTCTGTTCATAATACATTTATTAAATCTAGAAAAAGTCTGATACCTATAATTTATTCTTAATTCTACCATTAACTTGACATGTAGTTCCTTTTTTTCCCTTAATAAAATGGATAGATATGAATTCAGAAAACAATATAATCTATGACATTTCACAAATATTTACTCATATCTTTTCTATTCCTTTCAAGAGCTCTGACCCACCATTTTTGAGTGATAGAATCTATTTAGGAGGGAGAGCTAGAGAAAATTATTGATGCAAACTCAATGATCATATAAATGAGAGCAATGTCAATATTCCCTAATGCTGGGTATGTAATGCATAAGAGAGTGCAGAGATAAATAATACATTGTATAATGCTTGCACGAAACAACTAAGCTTATGAAAATCTAGATTAAGAAATTGTTTCAATTACTTTGACTTCTTCTTATATGTTTAATTTTCCTATTTTTTATTTTAAGAAAATTATAGATTCACAGGAACTGTAAGACATAATAGCCAGAAATCTTGTGTACTTTTTACTGAGTGTCTTTCCTAATGATTACTTTTTGTAAAACCGTGGTACAAAAATGCAATCAGAATATGGACAGAATGTTTCCATCATTTCATCTGTCAGCTGGCCCTTTCATAATACCTGTTTCTGCCTGCTCTCTATCCCTATCTTAAAGCCCATTAAATATTAATAGGCTTTTAATTTCTATAATTTTCTCTTTGAAAGATTCTGTATAATGGAATGATACAATATGTCACTTTTGGGGGGGGGGTGGGGAGTTGGCTTTTCTCACTTAGTATGATCCTCTGGAGATTTACACAGATTCTCCCACATACCCATTGTTTGCAGCTGTTTATTGCGAAGTATGCACTCATTGAAGAACATCTAGGTACTTTCTAGTTTTTGGTTATTATGAATAAAAATGTTGCAAATATGTGTGTCCATGGTTTTGTGTGGGTATTATATATATATATAGTCAAAAGCTGAACTGGATTGTATGCTATTGCACCTATAGTTTTGTTGTTGTTGTTGTCATTGGTGGTGGTGGTGGTGGTGGTGTGTGTGTGTGTGTGTGTGTGTGTGTGTGTGTGTATGGTATTAGGACTTGAACCCAAGAGCATTCTACCTCTGAGATATACCCCAACCCCTTTTATTTTTTGCTTTTTTGTTTTGAAACAGGATCTGGCTAGATTGCTGAAAGTCTTGCTAAATTGTTGAGGTTAATTTTGAACCTGTTATCCTCCTGTCTCAACCTCCTAAATACTGGGATTATAGCCATGTGCCACTACACCCAACTCATAGCTGTTTTTAAGAAATTGCTAAACTGTTTTCTAGAGGGCTAAACACTTTACATTTTTATGAGCAGTATATGAGTGTGCAAAATTCTGCACATTCTCACCTTCACCTCTTGTAGTCACTATCTTTAAGCCATTCTTATAGATGAATTAGCAATATCTCACTGACTTTTTAGTCTATATCAATGCAATCTATATTAGTGCAATGGCTAACAAAGTTGAAGATATTTTCACATATTCATTTGCCACTTGTTTAACCTCTTTGGAGAAATATGCTTAATTTCCTTTGCCTATTTTCTAAGTTGCCTTTTACTCTAGAATTTAAATACCTCTAGATGTCTTGTAATAGTGCGTTGTTGCACATGTGGTTTGTCAATATTTCTCCCTCCCACCTCAGTATATGGTTTTCCTTTTCGTTCTCTTAGATGATCCTTCATAGAACAGATGTTTTATTTTGAAATGCAATATGTAAATCTTTTTCTTTTATACATAGATCTTTTGGTTGCAAGTCTATGAACTCTGTATCTACCCCTACATCCCAAGATATGTACTCACATATTTTTTCTAGAATGTGATGAAATAAAATTAACTGATGTGAAATTTGGAAGGAAAATACAAGCACAAGAAAGGTGTAAACATTCAAAAAGTAAAATTAGGTGTCTAGGACCAAATCAAGCACAAATCACAGTTTGCTTTTCAATTACTCTATTAGTAATAATCATGAACCTAAAATTCCTCTCAGCCAAATCAAGAAACAAGAGCAGTCAATATGAACTTACAGTCCATGATATTTATTATATTTACTACAATGCGATCAGTAATCCAATAAACTTTTTTCTTAAGGGAGAATAAAATTTTCAAATATTTTTCTATTAGTATAGTACAATTTAAAATTTACAAATACATGAAAATGTTTTTAAATTTAGTAATATATTTTAAAATATTACATTTTGTAAATAATTTGGTGTGGCCAATGTCAGGTTTGGAACACATCAAGAGTCCAAACCTGACATTGCCCATTATTAGCTTTATAATCTTGCATCCACTAAAACTATAAAGGATGTTTAAATGAGTAAAATAAAATAATGAATTAAAATTCCAAGCAGAAAGCCTAATTAAAAGAAATATAGTCACTAATTCATTACCTAAGAATAAAACTACTTACCCTTTTTTTTTTCTTTTTCTGATTAATTCTCTCAAATCTATGATTAGATAGTGATGGTTAGAAATCATGGAGGGAAAAATGTGAAGTGAAGGTTAAAATACAAAAAGATAGCATTATTCAGAAATTCCTAATAGGTATGGAGAAACCATGGGTAAACTTGTTTTCAGCCTTCTATTTAAAATAAATGAATTATAAAATGAAGATCACAACAGCATGACCATAAAACAGTGTCCATTTAAGTTTACATACACTAAATGATACAGTGTACCTGAGGGGAAATGTATTAGAAAATGATTACTTTGGCTTATGTCTCCAATTTTTTTCCTCTGTAATAAATAGCTCCCATCTCTTCCAGTCTTTTAAAATTTTCCTCAGGGTAACACACTTAGTATAGCTCCTGTTCTCTGCTCCAATTATAGAATTCCTAAGAGTTTCTCTTCTGAACCACCATGAATGGTTCCTAAAGGCAGCCAACCCAGAATCAGAGGAGGGCCACCTACAGTTAAGCAGTACATCAAAAGACAGCATAGTGAAGGCAATTTATTTCCATACTCTTGTATTTGCCACCCTGCAGAGAGAATTGCAAAACTTGTTGCAACTTGCTTTCTGTTTATGTGTAGAGATAATAGAGTACAAGTAAAATTATATCAGAAACAGTTACTGAAAAAAAAATAGTTTCTACAAAGTGTCCTGATGACACTTGATGTTTAGAGATTTTTAAAATATTCTTTTGTTGGTGCATTGTAATTATACATCATAATGAGGCTTAGAGTGAGTGGAACATACATGCACACAGCTCTTGGTGAGCTTCTCCCTGGATCCCACACCTCTCCCTCACATTCCCCATACATGTTATTGAGATTGTCATGTTCCTTTTGTTTCCCAATTTCTCCCTAGCTTCCACAGATGAGACAAAATATTTTTTTTTAATTTATTTTCTTAAATTTTTTATTGTAATAATTCATGCATTGTAAGCACACATCTTTGTTAGGTACAAATTGTTATCAACATATTTGCACACATTTCTCATTTAACCCCTTCCCC
This sequence comes from Graphiurus murinus, assembly GCA_004027655.1. Lineage (NCBI taxonomy): Eukaryota > Metazoa > Chordata > Mammalia > Rodentia > Gliridae > Graphiurus > Graphiurus murinus. Next base: position 114,700 of record PVLC010001320.1, on the reverse strand, counting down.
AATTCCCACCCCGCTCCCTCGCCCTCCCTGCCTCTCAGGTTAAGTTCAGTGAGTGACCTTGATAGAGTTGTGAAAGTACATCTTGTGCCTTAGGGTGTCCCCCCTCCCTGTCCATCCCCTTCGATTAAATCAACTTCTTTGCTTATTGAGGGTCTCTTCTTTTCAGCTGGAGACCCTCTTATGCCTCATCTTCTCCCTAGCATCCGCATATTAGGGAGAAGATATGCTTTTTTGCTCTTTGTGACTGGCTAATCTCACTCAACATAATGTTTTCCAATTGCATCCATTTCCCTGCAAATAACATGATTTTGTTCTTCTTTATGGCTAAGTAAAATTCCATTGTGTACATATCCCATAGTTTTATAATCCATTCATCTGTCGATGGACATCTTGGCTGCTTCCATAGTTTAGCTATTGTGAATTGTGCAGCTATAAATATAGATACACATTAGTCGGTCTGATAGTTTGGTTTCCATTCTTTTGGGTATATACCCAGTAGTGGTATTGCTGGATCATATGGTAGGTTCACTCCCATTGGTTTGAGGGTCCTCCATACTGTTTTCCACAGTGGTTGCACAAGTTTGCAATCCCACCAACAATGTATTAGGGTTCCCACTTCTCCACACCCTTGCCAGCAGGTGTTGTTGTTCGTGTTTTTTATGACTGCCATCTGATTGGAGTTAGGTGAAATCAAAGGATAGTTTTGATTTGCATCTCCCTGATTGCCAGTGATGTAGAACATCTCCTCATACATTTACTGGCCATTTGTATTTCTTCTTTTGTGAAGTGTCTGTTTAGATCCTTTGCCCATTTTTTGATTGGGTTATTTGCTTTCTTAGTTGCGATTTTCTTGAGTTCTTTGTATATCCTAGGTATTAGACCTCTGTCTGAAGAGTAACTGGCAAAAATCTTCTCCCACTCTGTAGGCTCTCTGTTGAGGTTCTTGATAGTTTCGATTGCTGTGCAGAAGCTCTTCAGTTTAATGCAATCCCATGTATTGATCTTCCTTTGAGCTGCTTGTGCTTTTGGGGTCTTGTTGAGAAAGTTTTTACCTGTGCCTATGTGTTCAAGTGTTGGTCCTATGCCCTCTTTAAGTAGCTGCAGAGTCTCTGGCCTAACTTCCAGGTCCTTGATCCACCTTGAATTGACTCTTGTGCAGGGTGAGAAAGTGGGGTTTATTTCCATTTTCCTGCATATGGTTAACCAGTTTTGCCAACACCATTTGTTAAAGAGGCTATCTTTTTTCCAGTGTATGTTTTTGGCTCCTTTGTCAAAAATCAGTCGGCAGAATAAATATCATCAAAATGGCCATCCTCCCAAAACTGATCTACAAATTCAATGCAATACCCATGAAATTACCAAGGTTGCTCCTCACAGACATAGAAAAATCAGTCCTTAAATTCATCTGGAAAAACAAAAAGCCCAGGATAGCCAAAGTAGTTCTTAGCAATAAAAACCATGCAGGAAGTATCACAATACCTGACTTCAAACTCTACTACAAAGCCACAGTAATAAAAACAGCATGGTATTGGCACAAAAAACAGACACATAGACCAATGGAGCAGAATAGAAGACTCAGAAACAGAAACAAAATCTTTGACCTTTCACTTCCTGTGACTTGCTAATCTCACTTAACATAATATTCTTTAGTTCCATCCATTCTTTTGCAAATTACATAATTTTGATCTTATTTATATCTGAGTAAAATCTCATTGTGTGTATATACCACAGTTTTGTAATCTATACATCTCTTCTTAATGGACACCTAGTTTGGTCCCACAATTTGTCTATTGTGAATTGTGCTGCTATAAACATGGATATGCATATATCATTATAATATTCTGGCTTCAATTCCTTTGGAAAGATATTTATGTGTGGTATAACTGGGTCATATGATGATTCCGTTCTTAGTCTTCTGAGGAACCTCCACATTGATCTAGATGTAGGTCACTAACTTGCAATCCTACCAACAGTGGGATAAGCGGTCCTGTTTAGAACTTCATACAGATACATCACACAATTTCTTTTTTCTACCTCCTAGAATACGTCTCTGGAGAATCAAAGGCATTTTATTTATTTTTTCTCATTTTACAAAGGACAGTAAAACATGCTTTTATTTGTCATGTAATATGTAGTAACCACTCTTCTCAGTGACTAAAATTTTGCTTTGAATTTAATTGTGCATATCCACTAATGTTTAATTATAATAAAATGTGTACACATTTAAACCCATGTTTATCATCTCTGAAAATTGCTATATAATTTCAAGAGAAAAGCAGAATTTTTTTTCTGAAGTACTACTCATATTTTTCTAAATTAAAATTAAAAAGAGGTTCATTTTATGCAAAACTGTTCCAGAGTAATTTTTGCAGTGAAGTTTGTTGATGTAATAAGTAATCTTATTTACAAATTTAACAGTATATTAATGCATGCATTATTCATAGATTGGATTATTGAGGTTGATGCCATTTACTTGGTAGCAAAATATATGGGGAAATATTTTATTATACTGTATTTGACTACTTTTCACATGGAAAATTCTTTGTGGCTTATTAGGATTGCATAATATTCACTGCATTTTTAATTTAATACAAAGTGATTTGCTATGCACATCTCTGTATTTGCACAGAGTGATAAATTGATCATAATTTTAAAGTAAAAATTATGGCCTAATTTTATTTAAAATATACAATTTTTATAAAAGTTTTGTACTTTTATGATACATGTCCCTCATCTCCTCAACTCAGATCAAAATATAGCTCTGTTAGATATTGTATATTACAGAATATTTTCAATAAATAATTGGTAATACAGGAAATTTGCAATATTATATTATAAAGTCAAATCACTTTGTGTTCAGAATTATTTTATTGCTTTTGTTTTCTACCTGAAATACATTAATTTTTATGTGTTGCTTTCATACATTTATGTTTTTTAATTTGGGGGAAAATAAGCATTTTCACTGATAATATCCAAGACAACTGACCCCAAAACTTAGAAGAAAGAAGATTTATTTTTCACAGTTTTTTGGTAGATCTTTGAGTTCAGTCCATCTGGGCCTGGGGTGCGGAGATGAAGGCTGTGGCATCAGGAAGCAGAGAGAGGGCGATCACATGGGCTCTGCTCCTCATATGGAGACTGGAAGCGGGAAGCAAGTAAGGGGAGGATAGAACTATATATAATCCCCAAGACCATACCCCTAGAGACCCCTCCTTAGCAACCAAGCCCTGCTTCCAACATTGCTGCCTTGTTTCTGTGAGAACTATGGGGACATTTTGAATTCAAACCATAACATAAGCCATACATAAATTATATAAACTATATAATTTACATAAATTGTATATAAATTTTAAGCCAAGAATACCATTGGATTGACGATTTTATTGTAAATATATCCATGTACAATTTTTACTATTCTTATTCTATTAGTTTGAATATTTTTATTCCCTTTCGCTTTTGTCATGATTGTTTTGATTAGTAGTAATAAACTGAGTCGCCAAGCATAGTGGTGCATGCCTATAATCCCAATACTTGGGAGACTGAAATAGGAGGGTCACAGGTTTAAGACCAGCAGTACATGGTAATATAACATGACTATGTTTCAAAATAAAAAATAAAATAGGGCTAGGGGTATAGCTCAGAGATAGAATGCCCCTGAGACTGGAATCCTCATAACAGAGAGAGAGAGAGAGAGAGAGAGAGAGAGAGAGAGAGAGAGAGAGAGAGAGAGAGAATCTATTTAAGAAGAAAGAGAAATTCAATATTACTCCGCAGGATGGTGCCATGGAACTAAATGCAGGAAAGTTAGGTAGAGGAACCAAGAAACAAAAATCTATAAGTACATAGAAAAAGATTGGTTCAGTTTCTTTCTCTAACTCTCTAGATGAACCTATCTTTTAATGCTCTATAATCTTGTACTTTTGTGATTTAATTTTTCCTCATTTAAATTTATCCACTCACCTGCCATTTCAAAACCAGATTTGGAATGAAGGTTCAATTTGCCCCTTCAAAACTGTATTGCAAAACCACTTTTCTCTCCTCCTCCTCCTCCTTCTCCTCCTTCTACTCCTCCTTCCTTCTTCCTCCTTCTCCTCCTCCTCCTTCCTTCCTCCTCCTCCTCTTCTTCCTCCTTCTCCTCTTCTTCCTCATCTTCCTCCTCCTCCTTCCTTCCTCCTCTCCTCTTCCTCCTCCTCCTCCTCCATCCTCCTCTGCTCTTCTTCTTTTCTACTTCTTTTTTTGCAGTACTGAGAATTGAATGAAGGGCCTCATATACCTCATATATGCTATCCAAGTGCTATGTATCACTGTGTTGTACCCACCCTCAGTCTATTTGTTTATTATTATTATTATTATTATTATTATTATTATTATTATTTTGAAACAGAGTCTCACTAGGTGGCTGAGAGTCTCCCTACATGTGCTGAGGATGGCCTTGAATCTGTGATCTTTCTGCATCAGCCTCCCAAGTACTAGGATTACAAGCATGCATCACCATGCCTGGCTTTTTAATATTTATTTTGAGACAGGGTCTCTGAAAGTTGCCTAGGCAGCCCTTGAACTTATGATCCTCTTCCCTTGGTCTCATGGTTAGCTGGAATTGCAGGCCTGTGACACTGTGCTGGCCACAGAGCCACCTTCTGAAGCAGAAGGAAGGTTGACTCAGTTCCTAGCTCCGTGGCTACCTCACATTCTTAGTACTATATTCTATGCAGCAGTTCATGGCAGCCATACATTGAGAGGAGAAATTTTGGCATGTAGCCTTTTGAGTTGGCTCTGATTAAAGAAATTTTACTTTGTGACTTAGCAGAGATCACCTTCCATCCACTTCTGTCAGCTCCTGACTCTAGAAACTGTATCATAGCCCCCTCATCCCCTACTTACTATGGGATATTTCAACTCTACCCCTCTTCCCAGGAGATATTTATCCACAATTTGAAAGAACTTGGATTTCTTTTCTTATATTAAATATTGAAAGATAATAGAATGTATTAATTCTTGAGGATGGGCATGCAAATATTTACAGTTCTATCTTTTATGTATTAAATCATTTCAAACAAAAATACCCAAAGAGACAATTTATAAAGGAATTCTCAAATATATAAACATAAAATATTATCCATTATCTCACTACACACCTATAAATAGTACTACAATTTTTATAACTTGCCCTTGATATTTATTTCTATAACCATGCATGGTATATGAATGCGTGTGTTTGTGTGCTCATATGTGTATGTATGTGTGTGTGTGTGTGTGAGAGAGAGAGAGAGAAAGAGAGAGAGAGAGAGAGAGAGAGAGAGAGAGAGAGAGAGAGAGAGAGCGCCATAACGAGATGTAATAAGTTGGATTTGACTTTAGATGGTATTGTAAAAACATGATCACATTCTCCCTTTAATGTAATATTCTCATTTAAATAATTTAAATGCAACAAATTATCTGTTGAATTAAGCTTGTTAAAGATGAAAGTCAAGATGCTTTAAATGAATTCTCTAATTACAATATCATTTTTATTAACCAAACTTAATATATTTCTTCTAAACACTTTTACACCCTCATCACCCTCAAACACAACTCAATCTTCCAATCCATTAAAATTCACTACAATCTCAATCTTATCAGAGCTTTTTATTAATAAAATTAGAATAATCTCTACTAAAAACCCTGACAATAACATACTTCAAACTAATGTATTTGATCCCCATGTCTCAGGATACTCTTCAGTATCTATAGCCATTGTATATCCAAATACCACTAATGTCCCACCTAAATAAATTAAAAACATCATTAGCCCTAAAAATGAGCCACCAAAATATAACACAACACCACAACCTACCGCCCCACTTAAGACTAAACCCAACCCGCCATAAATCGGAGAAGGCTTTAAAGAGATCCCTAAAAAGCCAAAAACAAAAAGTAGACTTAACAGAAATAAAATGTATGTCATAATTTTTACATGGAATCTAACCATGACTAATGACATGAAAAATCATCGTTGTAATTCAACTATAAAAACTACTAATGACAAATATCCGCAAATCTCACCCCCTAATCAAAATCCTCAATCACTCCTTTATTGACCTACCAGCTCCATCTAATATCTCAGCTTGATGAAACTTCGGATCCCTACTAGGTGCCTGCTTAGGTATCCAAATCCTCAATGGACTATTCCTAGCTATACACTACACAGCAGACACAACTACAGCATTCTCATCTGTCACCCACATCTGCTGAGATGTCAACTACGGCTGATTAATCCGCTACATACACGCCAATGGTGCCTCCATATTTTTCATCTGCTTATTCCTGCAGGTAGGACGAGGATTATATTATGGATCTTACATATATGTTGAAATTTGAAACATCGACATTATTCTTCTGTTTACAATCATGACAACTGCCTTCATAGGATATGTACTTCCATGGGGACAGATGTCTTTCTGAGGAGCTACAGTAATTACAAACCTATTATCTGCTATTCCTTACATTGGCACCATCCTGGTAGAATGGATCTGAGGAGGGTTCTCAGTTGACAAAGCTACTTTAACCCGATTCTTCTCATTCCACTTTATTTTACCTTTTATTATTGCAGCCTTAGTTATAGTACATTTATTGTTTCTCCATGAAACTGGATCTAGTAATCCATCTGGAATAATGCTGATAAAATCCCTTTCCACTCTTATTATACAATTAAGGACATTCTAGGACTATTATTACTAATTTTTCTACTTATATCTCTAGTTTTATTTTCCCCAGACCTTCTAGGAGACCCAGACAACTACATCCCCGCTAATCCCCTCAGCACCCCACCACACATCAAACCAGAATGGTACTTCTTATTTGCTTATGCCATTTTACGCTCAATCCCAAATAAGCTAGGAGGTGTACTAGCCTTAATTCTCTCCATTCTTATCTTAGCCATCTTCCCACTCCTACAACTATCTAAGCAACGAAGTATGATATTCTGCCCACTTAGCCAATGCCTATTCTGAGTTCTTACAGCAGACTTACTTACCCTTACATGAATTGGAGGCCAACCAGTTGAACATCCATTTATCATCGTTGGACAATTAGCATCAATCCTATACTTCTCGATTATCCTAATCCTCCTTCCTACTTTTAGCCTACTCGAGAACAAACTCCTGAAATGAAGAGCCCAGTAGTATAAACATTACCTTGGTCTTGTAAACCAAAAATGAAAAACCTACTTTCCTAGGGCATCAAGGAAGAGACTCCAGCCTCACCATCGACCCCCAAAGCCAAAATTCTTTAATAAACTATTCCTTGATTACATAATTATAAACTTTATCACTTCAAACTTTAACACAATGCTGCTATGTACATCATGCATTCTATGTATCTCCCCATTAATAATGTATTATATACATTAATTTATTAATATTACATTACTACATAATATGTTTATTCCACATAAAACCATCTCCCCACGAATAATAATCCAGTACATAACACATAACCCTCAATACTGACATAACAGCCTGCCGACACGCATGTGAGTTAGTACATTCAATCCTTAATTTTACATAGTACATTACACCTGTTTACCTGACATAATACTAACATTCATTAATTGGACTAACCCCATTTCCCTCAAACACATTTTTTAAATGTTTGTGTGCCACTAATAAAACTAGAGTTTTATTAGTTTCTTATTATGCAGTAGTATGACTGATACATGAAGATACTAACTCTCATATATGTCTTAAGTGGAAAATGCATGTAAATGAATTAGCACAGTATCTAATAATAATAAGAATGCTAACGTGCTATACTTTCAGAGAAATAATTACAGAATATGTGAAAGTATTGGAAGGTCATCGGTGGATCCTAAGCAAAACCTGGTCCATTTAGAAGTTTTATGAGGTCACAGAATGAGCTATCTTCTTTCTAATTCTATACAAAGCTGAGCACACTTCTGAATCAAACACATCTTTAATTTACTATCCAAGATTGGATAAGTTATTTTACTGTCCTGAATTTTAATTTCTTCACTGATAAAATAAAGTTAGCAACATAACTCATAATATTTAACTCATAGTTTTATTATGTAGATTCAATAAAACTGACTCATTTATGCATAGTAAAAAACTACAAGATCCATAGCCACAGTTATAACTTATAAAAAAACTTCTTACAAGCAACTGTTCAACTCATATTTACATTTGTCTGTAAGTTATGAGTGATATAAATATGTTGGCATTTATCCAACAAGAAGTCCCCAAGTAGATGAGTAGGTACTTTAGGACAAGTACTGAAGTTAAAATTTGTCATTAAGATCTATGTTTCCACTGAAATTCTATTGTGTAATTCTTACTCTCAAAGTCTGAAGAGGCCCCCAGCTTCTCTAGGAATTACATCCATATTTTAGGTAAGAACAAATTGAAATTGTCAAAAAGTACAATCCATGCAAGTACACACTATTTAAAATTTTTCTTCAGTTTCATCTATTTATTTGCATAACTATGACCATAATTGTGTTACAAAAATATATTTTTATAACTAAGGTCTAGAAAAATATTGTGAACTGCAGAAATTACATCCATAAATACATATTTTTGTCTGTTTTTGTTTAATAAATTGAAATGTAGAATTACCACTTAGTGTAACACTGGTCATAAGTGCCCAAATTGCTTATTCAGAAAGTAAAATCATCAAGTTATGATTAATGAAAAGATGTTCTTACAAATGATCATTAATTACCATAATGAGAAAACTTCCAAATCACTAAGAAGCATTGCAAAATTACTCCTTGATAGATGTTATATACTGATAGACTACTCGCCTTAGAATGCTTTCACCTGTAAACTGGAAATTCACCATGATTTATATAACCATGGCCAGTGCTGCTATGTTTTTTGTTTGTTTGTTTGTTTTTTGCAGTACTGGGGATTAAACCCAGGGGCATTCTACCTCCGAGCTATACCCCAGCCCTATTTTTTATTCTTTATTTTGAGACAAGTCTCACTAAGTTGTGGAGTGCCTCACTAGGTAGCTGAGACTGGCTGCGAACCCGGATCCTCCAGTCTCAGCCTCCCGAATGCTGGGATTACAAGCATGCCCCACCATGCCCGGCCTGCTGCTGTGTTTTTATGTGGACTCACCTATTGGGGCAAAGTAAGATGCTCTGTGTGTGTTAATAGGAGGAGAACTTTCACTCAAGTTCATTGCCTAGAATTCCCTATCCTCAAGATTAAAACTGTGTGGTTCAGAATCATGCACCTGAACCAAGTCAGTGATAATTGTTTTAGAAGTTTCAAACAAAACCTGGTAAGTCAGTGTCTCCCTGGGGATGAGACGACCATAATGCATAAATGTAATCCATCTCCCTGTGGAACTAAATTAAGCTGATGAACAGCAAAAAGCAAGAATGAGCCAGTTGTTCATGAGAATTAGCTCAAAGCCCAATTTGATTGTGTGGGGTTGCTGAAACATTCTTCGTTTACTATATAATATGAACTTATGGTTTAGCTCATTTATTTATTGTCTAATGTTGACCAATAGATCAAACAAAGTGTCTTGATGGTTACTCTAGTTAATATTGATTGATGAATTACATGACTTTTTCAAATAAAAGTAAAAACCAATCTTCTTGATCTCACATAGGCATATAGACTACTAAAATGTGGAATATGATTTGGAACTGGTATCCATACATTTTGTGTGGGGAAAACAAATAATATAATTACAAACACATCATAAGGAAGGGATAAGCTAGGTTATGTCATGGCAACTAATAGAAAACAAATCCTAGAGTTCATAACCATGAGTGTTATTTTTTTATTCTATGACCTCATTCAAATTGTTGCTAATTTGGTTCCACACCCCTTTAATGCTGGTAACCAGGATGACTGAATGACTTCTAGCTGAAATTTCACCAGTCTCTTTGGAAGGGGAAAAGATGCATGGCTATCCAGGAACCAGGTCTTAAAATTTTTAATTGGAGGTGGTATGTGGCACTTTTACCTAAATTTATTAACCAAGTCAAGTTACAGGACCAATCCTGAATTGAAGAAGATGCAGTATCAGTGATTATGTTGAACAATAGTAGACTATTCATTAATAATAATAAACTCTGGAGATAATATAGGTTCAAATTATGGTTCTGATATTTAACAAAAGTGGTACTGTATTTATATTAAATCACCTCTCTGTGCATCACATTCTTCATTAAAACACACACACGTAATTCTGGTAACAACTCCATGAAACTAATGTGAAGATTCAATAATGACTAGGACATGCATATCATATTTGGCTCAAAATATTAAAATTTTAAAAATAAAATATATCATGCAATACTGGATTACAATACTTGTTCAAACATTAAAATTAGACTTTGATAACAGTGATAAATGTGCTCTCATTCCTAATATATCTTCTTTTAATAAAATTGCTACCCAAAGATATTATAGCTAATGCCTCTGTTAATAGAATTCTGTATGCCTGGGGCTTTCATTGATCATTGTTTGTTCTCTCAGTAGTCTTCAATTTTTTCACTTATCTTCACAAAAAAGCATTGTGATTAAAATTAAGACTCATTAGCTGATCTTAAGATATAACATAAAACCTAACCTCACAGAATATGAACAATAGAAACACAAGCTGTTGCCATGGAGCCAATCTATTGAAATATTGAACAAATGCAATGATTAGTTTGGTAATTGTACACTCTGTAACACAAAAGTGGGTAGACATGATGTCTACCACTTAGGAGGTCACCTTTTTCTTACCCTCTGAACACACTTAAAAAAAATAATTGCCACTTGTTGACGTTCATTTATCCCTTTATGTAACTAGAGAATGCTTTAAATTATTTTTGTATTTGTCATTTTTGAAAGTCAAACATTCTTCTACTTACTGGATTATCAGTTCCCTACAGTATAAATTGGCCTCCATACCGCAGAAAATAAAACCAAATTACACTTAAGACAAGCTTCTCAACATGTCGCCCAAGTCAAAGATAAACTACACTTTTCTCTAGTTACCTGTTGGTCTTTTTATCTAAATGAATATTCATGTCCACTTTGGGTCTCTCCACTCACTTTTGCTATTCCTTGCTGTTTTCGAAAACCCAGGGGACAATATTTTGTCCTGTTTTGTCAAAAGAGATGCATTTTATCCCATTTTGTGATGTGGATCACTTGTTCAGAGTGATTTGCCAAAAATATTTGTGTTTTCTGTTGGCTTTTTCCTGACTTCAATGAAATATATAACAGTTTGGCAAGATGTCAATTGTTCACATTTTATGACAAGCAAATTTGTAAATATTGATATCACATTTTATTTTAATATAAAACTATAAAGCAGGAATTCACACTAGGCAATCTGTTAATAGTCTATGATTTACATATGTATTAATATTTTACATTGATGAACTTGACTATATACCTATACATTAATGATAAATAACATTTCTTTTTACTTTTCTTGAAATAAGGTCTCACTAAGAGGTGAAGGGCCTTGCAAAATTGTTGAATCTGGCCTTGAACCTGAGATCCTCCTGCCTCAGCCTCCCAAGTACTGGAATTATAGGTTTGTACCACCACATCCAGTTCATTCAGTAATATTCTAACATTTGGTCTAAAAATTTTTCTAGAAAGTTATAGCTCATGGTCATAATTAACTAAGTGGTTTTAAGACTAAACAATAGTAAATGCATATGTATATATAACATCTTTTGAGATTCAAAATATATATGCCTTTATTTTATAAGTAAGGGCTGGCAGAAGTTTTTCTAATATAGCTCTACATTGAATATATGTAATAAACTAGTGTATCAATTAAAATGAACTTTCCTTCAACATCTAGACATTTAAGGAATTCTCTTACATTAAAACAAATATCAGTGTGATTTTTCATTTTTTTTATGCATGTGTGGCACTGGGGATTGAACACAGGGCCATTTTACCTCCAAGCTACAGTCCCATCCCTATCTTATTTTTTTTTATTTTGAAACAGGGTTTTTCTAGGATAAGGAGAGTCTCACTATTTACTGAGGCTGTCCTTATACCTACAATCCTCCTGTCTCAGCCTCCCAAGTACTGGGATAACAGGCATGCACCACCACGTCCAGCTCATTTTTCATAATTTATGAGAATTAGAATTGAATTGTTCATATTAAATATTTAGTATTTTATTTTTTCTGTAGTTAATATACACTATGAATTATTTGCAAAGGCATATGTGCATAAGGCAGAGAAGAATTATATTGAGAATTCCATTTATTTATTTCTCTAATTATATGAGAAGACCTGTAACTTTCTTCCTTCTTGATTCTGTTCATGGATGTCTTAGATAACAGGATTTAACTTTTCTGAGGCCTGCAGCTAGAGCATTCAGCTAGAATGGCTTCAGCATTTAAGAGAAGATAGACTAGGCAAATTGATTGAAAGTTAGATTAGAAAAAAAATAGAAGAGGAAAAGGAGCAAAGGTAAGTATTTATCTAAAAAAAAAAAAAAAACATTTTTCAAAAAAAAAGATAATATTTGGCCTGCCAAACTCTATGGATAACAATTTTTAAAAATCATAGAAATGACAATCAAATACTACTTAAATAGTCAGTGTTACCAATGAAAACATGAGAGACAATGACTACTGCACATTTCCTTTCAGACATTTCCCAACTCAAATCAGAGTATTTCATCAGGATACACTACATTTTTTTGCTCAGGATAAAGTATTTTAAAGTTCATGCTGGTATTTTAGATAAGGTTCTTAGTGGTAGATAAGATAAAATATAACTGAAGTCAAATAATGTATTTGCTTAATTTCCAGCAGATATGGAATACTGGAACCCTACAGATAAGTTAGTTACCAGTGATTAAATGGGATAGAATAAAAATTTGTAAAGTGCGATCTTTTTATTTGAAGCCAAGTCATATACAAAATAATTTTGGAGTAAATATTTAAAGCATATTTTAATGAATATGATAATGAATTATTATTATACAATATAGTATCAAATTATTATTAAATCGCTGAATTATATATATAAAGATATATGAACATGTAGAAATATAATTTAACAAATATTTATTAAGAATCTAAAACAGATAAAAATGTCTCTGGACCTATGGGATATGAAACATAATGCAAAATATTTCAAATATTTTATTACTATAGCAAAAAATAGCTAAATATAGAAAATGATAAATATACAAAAAAATACTGATGGACAAATACTATTCCCATGCTTTATCCTTAAGAGTTCAAAAAAGGAAAAAAGAAGGCTTTAAGTGTTTCTGGCTGAAAGCTATTGAATGCAGAAATTACTTATGTTTACAAAATTATTAGGAAAACTCAAGAGCAAAAAGAAATCCAACAGTGGTCTTTTAGCTTCAAAACCATGTTTAGTTGCCACACAGAGACCAAGACTGATCTTACCATAGCTGGATACATAGAAATACTACACAAGCTCTTCTGGCCCATTGGTAATGAGACCATGCACTATCTAAAACAAAGTCAAAGCTTGTTTGTAGATATTGCCTGTCTAGTAAAGGAGAACTTTACAAGACATCTCTTGCTCAGACATCTCTCAGCAGAGCTGCTGGCCGCTGTCACTTGTGACTTTTGGAACACATGGAGGTCAGAGGTTGTTTGCTTTTTAGAAGTATGAGGTGGCTCGACAGGTAGTTTCTCAGGTAAAACTGCTTTTGTTCCCTCATTGGCATATGCAGGCATGTTTCTTGGTGTGATTGTACTGCAGAATGATTGACTTCAAGAAGCTAGGGACTTATAACATAGCAATATATGTTCAATGAATTCTGCAAGTTACCATTGAAAAAGAATAATCAATCTTTTGTAAATTTATAAAAAATTTAAAACTCGCTGGGCATGGTGGTGCACACTTGTAATCCCAGTACTTGGGAGGCTGAGACAGGAAGATTGCGGGTTCACTGCCAGCCTTAGGTATTTAGTGAGGCCCTCTGAAACTTAGTAAGACCCTTTTTCAAAATGAAGAATAAACAGTATGGCTGAGGATGTATTTTGGAGGCAGAATGCCCCTGGGTTCAATTCTCAGTACTGCAAAAATAAATAAATAAATAAATAAATAAATAAATAAATAAATAAATAAATAAATAATAAAACTCCCTTGATGAGACATTAGGACACATCGGGCAGAGCCTTCTCTTAGTATTTTCACTACTATAATCTAAAAGACCTGACCATGTAACTTAGAGAAAGGAATATTTATTTGCTAGTGGTTTTGCATTCAGTCCCTGTGAGGGCAGGGACCATGGATCTTAGGGCATGGCAGCAGAAAGCAGAGAGAGGAAGAGCTCAAAGCTTTGGTCTTACATCATGGAGGCTAGAACAAAGAGAGCAAGTGAGGGGAGGAGAAACCATATATGATCCCCAAGGCCACAGCTCCAGGGACCCAGCATCTCCAGCCACCCCTCAGCATCCCAGGTCACCCCTGCTTGGATCACAACTCTCGTGACTCAATGACATCAACTCCCAACTCCGAACACCAATATATGAGCACTCCAAGGACCATTATCTGTCTAACTGGAACAGGCCTATATGCAGACCAGAAAGTGTTTGTTATTGGTAGAACCCAAAGTGCTCCCAGGATGCAAAACCAGATCACTAAGCACAGAAATAAAGCTTTGGGATACTAGGTGCTGTGATATATTATGAGTGAAAACTCACAACCCTTGGTTTTCTGAGTTTGGCTTACTTAACACGATGCTCTCCAGTTACATACATGATTCTGCAAACGACATAACTTTGTCCTTTATGACTAGATAAAACTTCATTGTGTGTATATCACATTTTCTTTATCCAGTCATCAGTTGTCAATCACCTTACCAAGGTTGCTACTATAACTTGACTATTGTCAATTGTGTTGCTAATCTTGAGACAGGAGGATCACAAGTGTGAGGTCAGCCTGGGCAATTTAGCTAGACCTTCAGCAATGTAGTGTGATACTGTTTCAAAATAAAGAAAAAATAAAATAGAAATATAAAATTATTTTAATTAAAACTGCTAGCATAATTACATAATTGATTACTCAATTGAATAATTTGCAGATATTTTCATGTATATTTTATGTCTGTATAAAAACTAGAGTCAGCTCCTTATTTCTCTGAATTGAAAAAAAAAATCATTCAGCCTTCACTCCATTGAGTTAACAATTTTAATCAATTCCATTATTTTGTGCTTATTTTCTTCTGAACAATTTTTGTCTACTTACAATGTTTTTATTGAAATTTCCAGAAGAGCAGCTTATATAAATTCCTTTTTCCTACAGAAGTTAGCAAAAAAGAAAATCAATAGTCTAGATGAATAATAACCATATATGTATATATATTTACCAATACATAAATGTCATTTTGCTTCATAATTTCTTATGGAAAATTTTTACAAGCTTTTTAAGTGGAAAGCCTGAAATAGAAAGAACCAGAAGATATAAAACAAAAAGATAAATAAGATGGATTGCTTCAAAAGAGAGAAAGAGGAATGATGGTAAGTTATTCAATAGGGTTTTAAGAAGAAAGATGCAGAATAACAAGAATTAGAAAAAAAGAGTTAAATAAGTTAAAGCATTTTTGTAGTAAATAAGATCAAACTGCTTATGTTACATCACTTTATATTCTTAAAAGATCAATTTTCCACTCAAATTAAAAAGCTAAACATATTCTTTAAACTGTGATCAAGTGTAAGACACTTGGCATGAATGAAGTCTGCTTCTTCACGACTCTTTGAATAGTATAAGCCCTATCCAGATGTGGCAAATGTTTTTCATTAATATGAGACTAATAATATATTCCTTACAAGTATAATATTAAGACAACTATTTAAGGAAGCAAAACATAAAAAGCATTTAATATGTTGATGTAATACTTGTTTAGTAACTAGTATTTTCAAGATCAGCCTCAGCAACTTAGAGAGACCTTAGAAAGACCATGTTTCAAAAATGTGAAAAAAAAAATGCTGAGGATATAGCTCAGAGGTAGGATGCCCCTAGGTTCAATCGCTAGTGCCAAAAACAATAAAAGAAAGAAAAAAGGAGGACAATTTCAATATCATTCTTAGTCACTAACTTTCCCAATGATCAAGGTTTAATAAGTAATTTCTCCATTGGAATAAGTATTGAAACGCTAGATAAAGACCAAACAGTACAGATTATAAATTAGGCAGCATACAGAATAGAATAGTCAAATCTATTTAATTTGCAAATATATAAATAAATACAACAAAATAAACATGAGCGGAGCTAGTAAACTGCTTAGCGATACAACACTATTCTGGCAGAAAATATAAGGGACACAACATTGTTTAATTAAAGGAGAGATTAATAAAGGGATTATTTACAAAGGTCTGGGGAGAGTGTAAGGAAATAACGCACAGTCGAGGATGCCAAAGGCAGGACCAGCGGGCTGACGTTTCCCCTGGGTGTGAAGATGGAGGGGAATAGAGGCCTGGGCAGAGGCAGAGAGCCTTGGGAGGCCAGGCCCTGTCAGCCGCAGTGACCCAGCAGCGGGAAGCAGGAAAATAATCAAGGTCTGCTCCTGCACCCTCTTCTCCTAATGATCCGGACTTTCGAAACACACACCGCAGGCCAGAGGGCAAGCCAGAATTGTGTCTTATTTTTAACTGAAACAAAATTTGCATATAGTCAGGGAAGTGCACAACCTTAGAATTTAACATATTTCTCCTCCGGTGACTATGACTCAAGTAAAAATGGGAACATTTCTAGCACAGTGTCAGTCTCCTTTAGGCTACCTTTCCTCAATTAATAAATCCTCCTGGGAAAATTCTGTCCCAAGCTTTATCACCATAGACCAGCCATTTTTTAGAATTTCGTGTAAATGGAATATTGCAGTATACTTTTATTTTTTTTATTATTATTGTTGGTGGTGGTAGTGGTGGTTGGTGGTTTTGTTTTGTTTTTTGCTTACCACTTTTTCCCTGTGCTTTTATTTAACAATAATAATTTTTTTTTCATTACTGTGTGGCATACCCCTATGGTGGTATGGATGTGTATACTCACAAATAAAGATGAGTATATATATATAGGATATAGATTGCCATGTAAGTGGTATGGCTGTGGGTATCATCTTTAAATTTTAAATATATTTTTATTTATATTTCAGCTGTATCCAAGATGCAATTAACTGACACATATTCAGATACTCTGAAACCACTTTCCAAAATGTTTTTAATTAGGAAAACTTAAACCAGTAATTGATGTGAGTCTCAGATGTTCCAAACCTTGATGGTACTTGATATTGCCTTGGCAAATTTGTCTGCTCTAGTTGGGGTGCAATGACATTTTTCTCCATTTAATTCCACTGAATTTGAATTTACCTCCTTTTTCTCTAGAAATCCTCAGTTTATGCTCTTAAGGCCTTCAGCTGATTGAGTAAGGCCCACCACCCTCCATATTATCAAAGGTAATTTTCTCTTCTTTAGTGTACCTGTTTACCATCCTGCTCCAGGGATATCAAAGAAACCAGTTGCAAATTAAATAAATAAATAATTTCACCCTCTCCTTTTATTTCCTACAGATACTTTCAAAGGCAGGCACTTAAAGGCTGCTTTAGGGAACACAGAAAAGTATGTAGAAGGCTACAGGGGGAGTCCAATATGAAAAATAAATAGGATCCAGTTCAAATACACCACAGGGAGTCTGGCATAACTTCTTAGCAACATAAAAAAAATATTAATATGGTGAAGCATCACAAATTTGACTTAAGTTCAAATTTCCCTTAAGTGTTAGAAAGCTTGGTAATTTCAGTGAGCAATTGATAAAGTTTGTAATTTCAATGGGGAATTGATCATGCTGGAAAATGATTTTACATTTTTTGTACTGACCAGCCAGTTCAAAGAGAGCAAAATGCTTAGCATTTGAATCCTGCCACTGACCCCTCCTCCCCTGTCTCCCTCCACTTCCTGTAGGTAATGCCTACATAAAAAATTAAAATGACATAGAATTGAGGACTGAATAAACAAACTAAATGGAAAAAATGTAGGATATCTGGCTGATCCGAACATGTATGCAATACTAATGTAGAATTTATAAATCATAACAGCACAGATATTTTTCACTCTTAGATCGTCCCAGTTCCCACTTCTAGGGAACAGACAGTGGAGCCCAGGGAAATTGATCTGTTTTCCCAGTTGCTTATGCTTCCTGGCCAAGAATTAAAGTGGCATTGGGTATACTAAAACATTCCCCTTGTATGGTATTTCTCTTCTCTTCTCTTCTCTTCTCTTCTCTTCTCTTCTCTTCTCTTCTCTTCTCTTCTCTTCTCTTCTCTTCTCTTCTCTTCTCTTCTCTTCTCTTCTCTTCTCTCTCTTAGTCAGAGCACAAGTTCCGTAAGTTTCTATGTTCTATCCTGAAATGATACTGTATTCTTCATAGAGCCAGGAAAGGATTTGAAGTTGAGAATAAAACGGAAACTCTACCTGGGGTTTTATAATCACTCAATCACTCAAAGTGGTCCAGTGATAAATAAAAAAAAATCTTTAAAAAAGTCTAAAGCTGAGAATGTATTCCAGCTCAGTGCTGTTCAAAGTGTGGGTCATGGATTATCACTGGTCCACAAACAATTCTTTTATTGCACCAATATAAGTACAGAAATTGAAAGTAATCATCTGGAAATAGCTACAGCAATTTGATAGTCACATGTAGCAAAACCCTCCTACTAGATATAACAGTAGCATTGCATTATAATTTATAATGAATTCGGGTCAGTTTGGTAGCTATAACTCACAAGTACATAAAATCTGCTATTAATTTCTTCTATAGAAAAACATTTCAGACTTCAGTATAATTATGTAAGAAACTCACTAAAACTGGATAGGAAATTAAAGATGGAGTTAAAAAAAACACACTAACATTTCTACATTTTGTATGAAGATTAAAAATAAATATCAGGAACTTATTAAAGTTGCTTTTAAATCATTTCCATTACCCATGGCTATTCTTCTATGACACAGATTGTTTTAATATTGTTTTAATATGAATTTTACGAAAACAAAATATAGCAAAGTACAAATATGCTAATATGCTTCTTTCCAGGATGTTGGTATCAACTTGAAAGATAAAATAACAAACAAGATTTTATACATTTTTGAGTTATAATTGTCATACTATGCACATTTGAACAACCCCCCCATATATATATATATATATATATATATATATATATATATATATATGTCCATACTTTATGTTTTAACAGATTTGTCCAATGTGTGTATACAGGTGTATAATGTGAGATTTTTTCTTTTCTTTATTTATGATTGCAAGAGGAAAAATGTATTAATTATGCAGGGTTGGTGGTACATGCCTGTAATCCCAGTACTTAGGAAGCTGAGACAGGAGGATCACAGGTTCCAGGCCAGCCTCTGTAACTTAGGTAGGCTTTCAGCAACTTAGTGAAACCCTGTTTCAAAATAAAAAAAAAAAAATTAAATAAAATAGGGTTGGGGTTTAGCACAGAGGTAGAATGTTCTTGAGTTCAATTTCCAGTACCACCAAACAAAGAGTATCAATTTTAAGAGCAATTATCCAGATTAATCACCTGTATACAGATTTGCCATCAACAATATATAGAATGCTTCTTCTTCATTCTTTTCATATCGCACTTATTTTAATATATTTACTATAAAATGATTTTATGTCTCTTGTCTAAAAACTTGATCTGAATTTGTATTTTATGTCTTTGTTGTTTGCATTTTATTTTTCTAGCTCTTCGTATTTATTTATTTTTATGAAATTATTTTTCAAAAATAAATTGGGAGGAGAGATGATTGGTTCTGCATTAGAAATAGCTTGCTAAGTGCTGAACTAATGGAAGTTTCAAAAGTAAAATTGAAGACTAAAAAAAGGAAAGTATTTGGAATCATATATACAAGGTAGAATGTGAAACGGTGACTTATATAACAAAAAGAAGGAAAAGTAGAATGTGAAGCCTAAGTTTGAGTTGCTGCAGGTATGACTATAATAGAGTAAATAATTGCTTTTGTTTTTCACATGTATGTGGGTTGGTAAAATGTGCAATACATTGACAGACAAACTTTGTTATATTACAGTTAAGGTGAGAGACATCAGGTTTTGCAAGGCTATTTCTTATACTATTGAGTGAACAAATTAAAAAATATCTTCTTGTTCACTTATTAAAATCTCACAATACCTTATTAATGTCACTTGTACCGTTGATCAGGTATCTGTTTTGCATAGATATTTTATCTGTTTTGAATAAATATTTTATCTACTACTGTTTATTTATTTCAATTATTATATCCCACTGGTTCTGGACGCCCCCATGTGTATTCATTCTCAGTACCTAACACACTGTGTGACCCAGCTTGGGGCTAAATATGTACTTATTGTATGAATAAATAAATGGTGAACTTCATTAAGTACACACTCTGATGTTCAGAACAATATGTTTATTAATTAGCTATTTATTAGTTCCATGTGCTTGTTTGTCAGTATCCATCTGTCTAGGAAAAGTACTAAAATTGAAGAAAGGAAGTGCTGGCTGTCATTATTTGTAAGTGATTCTACCCACTGATCCTGTTATTAATGCAGCATTCATTTTTTTCGTTATACAAAGATGAGATGACTAGCCTAGTGTTAGAAAACTCACTTTACTTAACTGAATCCTAAGATACAGTCTAACAGCATCCACTACAAAAGTTTCAGTACCTAAATCTCTAAAATAATGTTTTAAAACATGCTTTTAATGTATTTTTCATTTGTTAATCTAAGGACTTCTGCTTTCTAGAAAATAGTTTTTAATTTTGAAATTTATCAGGAAACTGTAAGGTTTAAAACCATGAGTTTTTCTTTTTTATAAAACTGATTAAAATCATTTTTATTAAAATGTCATAAGTAGGTTTACATAACACCCATGTTCTCTTAATATTTTTATCTAAAAGTATATTTGAAGCCAGGTATGGGGGCGCACACTTGTAATACCAGTACTTGGGAGGCTGAGACAGGAGGTTTCACGTTTGCGGCCAGCCTCAGCTACTTAGTGAGGCCCTCTGCAACTTAGTGAGAACCTGTTTCAAAATAAAGAATAAAAATAATGGGCTGGGAGTGTAGCTAGGAGGTACAGTGCCCCTGGGTTCAATCCTCAGTACCACAAAAAAAAAAAAAATTGAAAACACTTTATGATTTTGTAAAGCAGGAACTCTGTATATGTTTTTTGTTAATGAGTTTTCAAAAATACTTATTCATTCATCAACATCATTGACCACCACTTGAAGCGAAATATAGATGATCTAAATTTCAAAAACATATAATCTTTCCTCTTAATTAAGTAAAATGGAGGAATATCAGAATAGGGAAATGTACATTTGTGTTTCATAAGTGTTTTATAAATGACCGGATAAAAATATGTTAGAAAATGTGTGCATAATTCTACTAAAAATGTTTCTTAATGTTTAGAATGTTTAAAACAGATTGGAAGCTTATAACATGAAGGAAAAACATAAAGAAAAGTAAATATAAGGTATAATTTAAAATTATATAATATAAAAATAATCTTAACATGGTTTGTGTTAAAGATTTCAAATACACTTAAATTATACATGAAGTATATATGAATTTAAGATTTGTATTGAAAATATATGATGATATTATGACAAATAGATTGATCTTGCAATATTTATTAGGAAAATATAAAACTTGATACATTAATATATAAAACATCCTGATAAAGATGAAGAAAAATAAATGCTTTCTTAATGAACCAGACAAAAAAGAAAAAGTTTACCAAGTTGGAAGTTTTAAGGTCAATTTTAGAAGTGATGCTACTGATAGGTAGTTCTGGTTGTTAAAAGTACATTTTTAAATTTAAACATTGTCAAAGATGTCACTAAGTCCTTCCAAATAGTTTATGTTCAAGTGTTATTTATATTATAATATATTGTTATTTTTGTGGAAAACACATATTTTAATGTTATAATTTTAAAGCACAAGGGTTCTTTACAACAAATGTGATGGCAAATTGAACTTTTCACTGAAAATTCTTCAATAAGCTATTCCTTAAGTTTGCAATGCAATAACTACTTGAAGCTTTGTGTCTTATTATCCTTTCTAAGTGATATTAACTTTCTTACTTCCCTTTTCCATCTCAATAGCGACTGAGAAGAGTTCAATGTTGACACGAATACTGAGTATAATTTTGAAATAATAATCAATAAATTAGTGTATTCTACTTATATCCTCTCCTACACCATTTTTTATTTTTAAATTCAGCCTCTAGTTTCAATATATTTGTTGTTGCATGGTCAAGGTGAATGCACAAGTAAACTGTGGTGGTTTCAAAAAGACTAAGCTTCAAAGTCATAGAGTTTCACAAATCTTGGATCTTTTCTTTTATGCAGAGGCAATTCACCTATTAATGTTAAGGCATAGATAAAAGATTGAATTAAAAATATACATAAAAAATAATAACTCTGATCCTTTTTGACCCAGAAAAATACTGAAAGGGGCAATGAAATATAGGTATCTAAATTCTTAATCTTAGATATTAACTAACACAAATATAATGTATAAAGCAAATGGGTCAAGACCCAGATGATTAAGCATATTATACTATTTAAAATCTAAGATTACCCATAGACAATATGAATGTGATAACACAGAACACGTGTGTCAGAGGAAGGAGTTGTTCATGGGTATGTGAGCTTAGATCTAAATCTGCACACAGTAGGTCTATGTGCTTTTAACATTTAACATTCAAATTTAACATTTAACATTCAAATGTTAAAAAAGAAGTAAGTGATCCATAGGAAACTACAAAATGAACTGTGGAACAGTTTCCCCTCCAGGGGAAGGCTTTTTTAAAACTAATTTTAAAATGTAAATTCCTAATTTGCTTAAGTTAACTTTTGATTTACTATGCTAAAGTAATAGTAGTATTAATTCAAACAGTTAAATGGTATTAATATATAAATATGTACAAATATATGACTATAGTACACATATACACATTACAACATGTAAAAGATATTATATACTAATATGTATATATAAATATAGTAATTATATATACATGAATTATATATATGAATTATATATACAAATATATATTAGTATATAAATTATAATTATATACTACATATATTATTATATACAGTATAATAATATATCTAATTATTACATAATTATATTATATGGTAATATGCATATATTAATACGTACTATATGTATGTATACCAATGCATATATATATCAATATATATACATGTGCATCTATATTTATATATATGTGTATTTACTTCAACACATATTATGTACTTCATTCATTCAAATGTTAAATTATTTTAATCTGCCAACTAGAATTTTTATAGATTTATAAATATCACTAGGAATTTGTATATAATACAGAGATAATTTATGTGTTCTAGAGTTAAGCCATTCATATAGTCAGTTTCCCAATTTTTCTTGCTCAGTCTTTTACTTGAATTCATTGGCTAAGACCAGATAATGCTAGTGGTGGTGATGTCATTTAATTGCTACAAAATTTAATGGAATTCTCAGAATATGTTATCCTCAGGCAAATAGAAAATTAATGCATATATGCTAGAGAGACCAATACCAATTTTAGCAGAGAAATATCAAAATTAATGCAGTATCTTACAGTAAGGATTCTCAAGGATTTAATATGTTAAATCCTGCAATTTTCTTATAGGATTGACTCATGAAAGGAATGCATGATAAGGATTGATAAACAATACTTTAAAAACCTTCAGTTACCTAGAAAAACTATATTTTAATAGAGGAATTATTATCATGCTAACAAAGTATGATGGAATAAATATTGTTAACACATTAGTGTTTGCATGCGGGTGATTAACAACTAGGGATAAATATTTAAGTATAATGGAACTGTGAAAAATTACTTAAAATCTCACTATTGAGTTAATCAATATGGCATTAGAAATAAGAGTACATAAACTCTCAGGAAATAGTGGTCTTCAGATTCAAAATGAAGCAACATACTTGGAACTCATGTGGAGGACATCTAACTATTAAAGGAGTTAAAGTAAGCCAGGCTTTCTCCATCCTTCCTCACCTAGCCGAAAAAAAATTAAATCTTCTCTGATCTAGTTAATGTTTTAGATTAGACATTGAGCCCTCCAATTTGCTTCTCCATGACAACCAGACACAGTGTATCATGTTACCAACTTAAACAATCATCTCTCAACTGTTTTCAAACATTGGGGATCCAAGGCATTATTGTGCAATAGAATGACAATTAGTGACATCCCTGTCAATTATGGAAAACAAGGAGGAAGAGTGGGGAGAAAGTGAAAAAAGTACCAACAATGCTGTGCTTATTCTCCAGAACCCTATTTCCTCTAGTTTCTGCCTAATAAGAGCTGCAGGAGAATTAATATATATATATATATATGTATATATATATATAAATTATTTACATATGCATATATAAATAATATATATAAATTATTTATTTACATATGCATATATATAAAATGTGCAGATGTATATACAGTAGCACTACAAATGTGCAGATATATGCATTTACATATATGTGAGGATTGTGTACTTATTTGCAAAGGTGAGTAAAGGAAATGGGCTACAAGTAAAATTAACTTTTGAGAGTCATAGCTAAATAATGATAATTTGGTAAATTCTTCCTGCCTTCCTCCCCCCAAAATAAAATGTATCCCATTTAATGTTTAAGATTGAAACACTAGTAAAGATTTTTCTTCTGTTCTGTAGATTGTTTCTCCAGACATTTGATTGTTTCCTTTGCTGCCCAGAAATTCTATAATTTAATATTCCATTTATTGATTCTCATTTTTTTTTGAGTTTTTGTTTGTTTTTGAGAAAGCCTCTACCAGTGCCTACATGTTGGAGAATAGATCCTATGTTTTCTTCTAGTAATTACAGCAGTTTTTGGTTTAATTTCTATGTTTCTAATTTTGATCCATCTTGAGTTGATGTAGGATTGGAGATTAGATTCAAATTTAATTATTCTACAAATGGATACTCTGTTATTCTAGCAAGACACTTTACTCCAGCATAAATTTATGGCTAGTTTGTCAAAAATCAACTGACTAGCAGTATGAGGATTTGTTTCTATTCCATTGGTCTGTGTCTTTTTGTTTGTTTTTTTTTCCTTTTCTTCTTGTGCCAATACTATGCTGCTTTTGTTATTATATCTTTGTAGCATAATTTGAAGCAGGAATTCAGGTATTGTGATGCTTCCAGCATGGTTCTTACTACTCAGAATTGCTTTGGTTACTCTGTATTTTGTTTTTCCATCTTAATTTTGACTATTTTTCTAAATCTGAGAAGAAAGGCATTGGCATTTTGATAGGTATTGCACTGAATCTGTAGATTGCTTTTGGTATGAAAGCTATTTTGATGATATTTATTCTGCCTCTACAAGAACATGGGAGTCTATCTTCTAAGATATTCTTCAATTTCTTTATTTAAGTGATCTATAATTTTCATTATAGAAGTCCTTAACCTCCTTGGTTATATTTATTCCTTATTTTTATTTTTTTAAACCTATAATGAATAAAATTATTTTCTAGATTTCTTTTTCAGTGGATTCATTTTTGATATATAGAAAAGCTATTGATTTTTATAAGTTGATTTTGCATCTGGTTACTTTGCTGAATTTGTTTATCAGCTTTAGAAGGCTTTTGGTTGAGTTTTTTTTTAATTTTCTAAGTATAGG
Organism: Graphiurus murinus; assembly: GCA_004027655.1. Classification (NCBI taxonomy): domain Eukaryota; kingdom Metazoa; phylum Chordata; class Mammalia; order Rodentia; family Gliridae; genus Graphiurus; species Graphiurus murinus. The sequence continues at coordinate 88,996 of PVLC010001320.1, read as the reverse complement.
ATCATGTCATCTGCAGACAAAGATAATTTTGGTTTTTCTTTCATATTCATAATAGGGGAGTAAATCTAGAATATATAAAGAACTTAAGAAACTTAAAAATTAAAGTAAAAAATGGGCAATTGAACTGAATAGACATGTCTCAAAAGAAGAAATACAAATAACCAATAAAACGTGGAAAAATTTTCAACATCAGTAGCAATTGGAGAAATGCAAATCAAAACTACACTGAGATTCCATTTAATTCTAGTTTAAGTGGTGACCATAAAGAATACAAACAAGAAGAAATTCTAGCAAGGATATGGGGAAATAGGACGCACTGTTGATGGGAGTGTAAATTAGTACAATCACTATGGAGACCAATATTGAGATTCCTCAAAAAACTAGGCATGGGACCACCATATGACCGAACTATACTACTCCTCAATATCTTTCCAAAAGAATGAAAATCAGAATACTGCAGGGATATGTGCACAACCATGTTTATAGCAACATAATCCACAATAGTCAAATTATGGAACCAACCTAGGTGTCCATCAATAGGTGAATGGATGAGGAAAATGTGGTATAAATACACAAAAGAGTTTTACTCAACCCCCAAAAGAATAGAATTATGTCATTTGCAGGAAAATGGATGGAACTAAAGAATATTATAATTGAGATAAGCCAGTCACAGAAAGTTAAGGATATATGTTTTCTCTTCTATGTGGAATCTAGAGAAAAAAAAAAAGGAAACAATAGAGAATCATATAAATGAGAAGAGAGACCAGTAAAATTGTGGAAGGGCTTTGGGGAGATTGGTGGAGTGGAGAAACAGGAGACTTGATGAAGGAAATAGCTCAAATAATGCTATGTCCATATATGAAGGTATTACTACCAATCTCAATAACATATACAGAGGGCGGGAGAGTGCTGTGAGATCCAAATGCTATGTGCATGTGTATTTGTATTAATTTGAATCTCACTATGGTGTATAATTACAGTGTCCCAACTAACGTGTATTTTACAAAGAAGGAAAAAAAACCAAAACTTTAACCTGAAAAGTTGTTCAATTTTAATGGTTTGCAATTATGGTATTTAACATTTCAGAGCAATATATAAAAGATCTAAAACAAATATGTTGTATGTTGTGTTTTTTTCTTTTTATGCAATAAACTACTCAAATATAAAATATATTTTTTATGATTTTAAGAATCCTAAATACATAAAATATATTTTTTATAATTTCTTAACTATATTGTTTATTTGGGAAATAGCAATAAAACAACTTGCTAATTTGTTGCTAATTAAATAATAGTTCACATCTGGCAGAAAATTAGAGATATGATTCAAGTGATTTACCTTCCTTATAATCCTTTCTCCCTTTTCTTCATTTCCTCCTTTCAAAAAAAAACCTACCTTACTAGCACTCAAGAGCATCTTGTACATGTTGGTTGTGAGGAATAGGGTCTAACTCTGGGCAAAAAGAATATTTTGAAACATGATCTAGTTAAACCTGTAATCCTAACACGTAAATCAACTGAGGAAAAGAAAGACTACATTTGCTTCCTTCAACTATTGATATTAGATTTAAGATCTACATTCAAGATACTAAAAGATTGATTGCAACCATTTCCTTAAAACTTTCTGCAGTGAAGGTCTGGAGGGGAAATGATGTACTAGTAGTAATAACAGTGCACTGAACACTATAGTATGGATTTGTGCTTTTTAGTGTATTGAATATGCTTTTAGCCCTTACCCTGAAGTCAAATCAATTTAAATGTTGTAATGGATGGAGTATAATTATCAACATTTTTCTCCTATACCCTGCACATAATAGTTAAAATTATATTCACTCAATCTATATTTATATGACCTCTAGTATTGTATTGAAAGCAAGATAGCAATAAAAAAAAAAAAAAACTGACTTGAATTACCAACATGTATCGATATGAGAAAAGTTAATCTGAAAAAGTCCTCAAAAATGTATACTGAATACATGGTCTATCTAATTTAACATAGCTAATTACACTATTACTTCAACTTGTTTTCAGTCAGTTATCTGATATTTTTGGAAACTTTTAATGAAATCATTTTTCAAAGTGGCACTAACAAATCTCATTAAATCACTTAGCTTAACAAGTATATTTGTGATTTTTAAGTATATTCTTATATCAGTAAGCATGTATTATAAATCACTTTTTATTCAAAGATCAAGTATAAATATGCTAATTATGAGTGTAAGTGGTTAGAAATTTATTCTGCAAACATTTGTTTTGGGATATTTTGTTCGACAAGAAGTCAAGATGAATCAGGCCCTCACTGATATACTAAAGAGGATTGCTAATCTCTTAGGGAAAAAAAGAACCAATGCAAAAATCGCTATAAAAATTAAAGAGAATGTGCAAAGTGACTGAAAGGTAGTGGGAATTAAATCTGCATAGTTAATACTTAGTAATAAAGCTCAACCAATTTCATGCTAAATTGGATAATTTGAGTCACATTCAGAAATGTAAATTTTAATCTATCTATAACATTATTCTTTTAGCAAAAAAGTTAATTTCCTAAGTCAAATAATAGTAAAAACTAGTTAAAAGTTACTTGTTATTAATAATAATATTGAATAATTTGAAGTTCTCAAATATTCTTTATATTTAATATAAATTGATTCAATCTCTTTTACTTGAAACATGTTTTCATATTACATTTTTGTCACTAGTTTAATATTATTTTAACAAAAATGCCTGGTAAAACTAATTACAAATAAGAAGTTGCTCTCTGTCATATTTATTTAGTACATTTATTCTTCTCAAGTGTATAGGTTGATTTTTTATGTATAGGGTACTCCATATTCTTTTTTTTTTTTTTTTGGAGTTCTCTCACATGATAATACATAAAATCTCTGGAGATTTTTCAAAATTCATATGAATATATGAGCATGTTAATTCAATCTACAGAAGTCCAACAACTACTGAGAAACAAAAGTAACTTAGGAAAAACTAAGATACTATGTTGTTTTGATTAATTTGAAATGGTGGAAATAAGTAGCACCAATTTTCTTCCTACTGATCCTGAACCAAGAGAAAAGTAACTTCACGTGTGAACTCCAAAGATATAGTCTCAACCTCTTTATTAAGGTACTATTGTCATTTGATATAAATATTTTATAATCACTGGCATTTGTACTGAATTTCAGATTAGACATACTCATTCCCCCGGCATTGTTTAGGATAGGACAAGTGCTGTTATGACGAGAACAAAAATACTGAATATAATGGTTCTAACATACAATATGCTTATTTTCTGTTCACATACCAGTAGAGGGAAGGTGCACAGATTAGCAAGGTCATTTTCTTCTGGGTATGCATTCAGGTGAGCAGATTTATAGAAGTGACACTATTTTCAACACTAAACCCCTAGTAGTCCTGGTCAGCCTCTCCTTGCCAGTCATTCCGGAGATGAGAAAGCATCGAGATCAGAAGTAGCCGGGCACACTTGTAATCCTAGCACTTGGGAGGTTGGGACAGGAGGATCTGGGTTCAAGGCCAGCCTCACAACTTAGTGAGACCCTGTTTCAAAAATAAAAAAAACAATAAGATAGGGCTGGAGGTGTAGCTCAGAGGTAAAATGCCCCTGAGTTCAATCCCCAGTACCAAAAAAAAAAAAAGAAAAAAAAAAAGATCAGGAGAATGGGCATAGGAGAAACACTTATTTTTTTCCAAATATGTCACAAGAATGATGAATAAACAATTATCATTTTTAGTGTTTGGCTTTGGCTTTAGATCTCTCTGAAATAACTTTGTTTTTATGATTTATTTTTAACTTTTTGTCTCCAAATGGAAAAAATTGTAATATTACTGTTGAAGGCTCTCAAAGTTGATGTTGCAAACAGTGCCTTTGAATTTCTCAATCATTCCTCTTACTGCATTCTATCAAGATAGGGGATTTTCTCCCATACATCTTTCCAGCCTTTATTAAAATGTCACCTTCTTAGTGGACCTTAGATGTCCATTGTACCTAACATTGGAATCCAGCATCCTTATTACTGCTTTTTTTTTTTTAAGTTCCTACAAACTAAGATGTGTTTTCTCTATACATATGTCTATAGCTTGACTTCTGCCACAAAATTTGGAGCTCCATTCAGTAAATGATTTTCTTTTTTATTCAGCCAAATCCCCAGCATCTAGAAAGTGCTCATTAAATATTCATAGAACGAATAAGAAAGCTTACATGATTGTGACAGTACTTTCAAAGAAGTGAAGAATAGCAAGAGTATGTTTCATGGATGAACACCTTCTAATTTAAAAACAACACAAAATTAAAGTATATTTTTTTTATTTCAAGTAATTCAGTCTTAGAAGGTAAGGGTTACATTGTCTGCTTGAAGAAAATGAAACCATTTTGATGCTGTGAAAGTCATTTTCTCTTTACATGCAACAGAGGAACAACCACTTTAAAATGAATGAATGAAGAGGAGATCTATCTTATTATAATCAGGGAAACTGAAATGAAACACAAATAATGCAATATTTCATCCATGAGATTAGCAAAATACAGCGAGCATAAAAATGTCACATTTTCCGGGACGTGAGAAATGAGAGCTTGTATTCTGGTACGGCTTTCGCTAGAGTTATGTTGCCCTTAGTGTAACAAGTGCCAGACTCTGCAGTTCAACCTCTCATACACGAGCCTATGGAATACATACAAGGTGCTATTGTCTATAACAGTACATGAAAAATAGAGGGAGATAGAGGGATGGCAGAAAGAAAGACCATTAAACTTCCATGAAGGCAAAAACTGTTACTTTTGACATGATTATGAAAAGTAAAACATAACAGATAAAAGGATAATGAGATATATTGGTGAAATAATCTGTGTCATGCTAGTCTATCAACTCTGATTTTAAAAGTTCTTGTTAAGCCGGGTGTGGTGGCATATGCTTGTAATCTCAGCGTTTGGGAGGCTGAGACCGGAGGATCTGGGTTCGAGGCCAGCCTCAGCTACTTAGTGAGACATTCCGCAACTTAGTGAGACCCTGTTTCAAAATAAATAATAAAAAAATAGGGCTGGGGGCGTAGCTCAGAGGTAGAATGCCCCTGAGTTCAATCCCCAGTACCACATACACACACAAAAAAGTTCTGTTTATAGTGTTTGCCAACATCTATGGCTAATACTAGTTAGTTCTAGTTTGTCACAAATATATAGCTAAAAAACTAAGTTGGGAGGGGCATACTTCCCCAAGCATATTTTGAAAATAATAATAATAATAATAAAACTGGAGTGTCATAGTATTTGATATCTACTTAGATATGTATATTAAATATTGGGAAGATTAGCTCAAATGATTAAAATTTCCTTTATTTTTTTTCCCAATTCTGGGGTAATTATTTAATGACACAGGGAAAGAACATGTTATGAAACAAGCTGGTGTTTATGCCCTTTGTTATTTTTAAAGAGACCATTAAATGAAAATAATTTAATAAATTGTACTAATATCTCAAACGGCCCTTGGAGTATCTTTGTTTTACAGTTTGTTTCAAGGAGATACCTGTACCAGTATTTTCTAAAGTAGACAGATACTGCTTTCTCCCATTTCTCAAATTTTCTAAAGGGAGGAAAATCACTGTCTATGACTTTGGTTCAAAAAAATTTGCAACGATTCTTTTGTCAAGGTGTTTATTGATGAATTGGGTCTACGAAATTGTAAAACCATCCAATTTTCTTGTTTCTGTGGTTGTTTGCTCCAGAGTCAGCGTGAGAAAATCAGCAACTGTAGGCAGTAATTTTTCTTTCCTTTGTACTTCTGCAAGGCAAGAGATATTTCCTCTATTCTTCAAAGTTGTACTTTTTCTTCAATGACTCCCGAGAGTTCTTAAATTGTGCAAAGTTATTCAATTCACTTCCCACTTTTTTGAGAAATTATATTCACTTGAAGGATAATTCTAATTTATCCTAGTTATACAAACATTGTAGTGATTTTGTATGCACTTAGGCAAACCATCCTTATGAAGTTATTTGTTAAATTACACAAAATAAATGTTTGATCATAGTCATCTCATGTATAAAAATAAAGGTGAGAAATTTTTATGAGATATGTACAATGTGCACTAATTTTCAGTCATTAAGAACTTCCCCAAATAGAGAAAATGACTGAACTTCTTCATCATGCTAAATAAGACACACACACACACACACACACACACACGCACACTCATAGAAGAATGTGAAGAGCTGGATTTTTAGATTATACTGGTAAGAAAATACAATGACAAAACAATAAGTATAATTTTGAATACAGATGGCATATAGTCTTTAAAACATCATATGATTTGTACCTTTCAAAGTAGAATTTAAGGACAGTTATATTCAAGTCAGATCTGAGTATCTAATACAAGATTTATAATTTTATTTTATAATTTATTTCAGCAAAATTTTAAGGGATTTATAAGGTATTTCCATCTTATTGCAACCCTTTCTTTTTAAACATGAATTGGTACTTGCTAATAATAAGTGAGGGTAATTGTTATAGTTACATATAAAATATCCCTTAAAGAGCTCATTTATTAATGTTCGGACCTGATGACATTGAGTCATGAGGGTTGTAATTCCAGAATTGAATAAATCCAATGTAACGGATTTATCCGGATGCTAATCCAGGCCAATAGCATGTAGCTGGAGGAGTGAATTTGAGGATTGTATAAATGGCTCCTCCTCTCCCTGCTCGCACGCTCTTGTTCCTGTCCTCCATGATGTGAAGAGCACAGGCCATGTGCTTTCCTCTCTCCACCTCACACAGCTATGCCCTGAGATCCATTGTACCAGGCTTTGTATGGACTGAACCTGAAACCCTAAGAAAATAAATCTTTCCTCTAAGTTATGTGGTCAAGTCTTTAGATTATGGCTGTAAGAATGCTGATTGGACCAGTAATAGAAATATCATTCTCATTATTAAAAAAAATACACTGAAAATGTTTAATTTCCTATTTGTCTTATGACATATAACCTTTAGTTGCCTAAGTAGCTCTTATTCTTTACTCCATCAAATAATTTATATGTTGTTATTTGAACGTAAATTAAACTGTCATGTCTCCGTGTGTGATGGTTAGTGCTATGTGTGACTGGCTAAGGGATCATGGACCACTGGGTGTCTGTGGGGATGTTTATGGAAGAGATTGACCTCTGAATAAGAGAACTGAATAAAGATCACCTAATGGGATGAACATCGTCATCAAGGAACCCTTTGAGGGCCTGAATAGGGCAAAAATGCAGAGGAAGGGTATATTTTTTGTTTCTCTCCACTTAAGCCAAGAGTTCCATCTTCTCCTCTCCTATGATATGGGGTTGTTGGATCCCCCAGACTTTGACTGTGGGGTTTACATAGTTGGCTTCCTTCTTTCTCAGGCCTTTGGATTTGGATTAAATCTACACCCTGGGTTTCTCCAGGCCTCCAGCCTACAGACAGCAGATCATAGAATTGTATCTTTTTTTTTTTTTTTTTTTTGAACCCAGGGGCATTCTACCTCTGAGCTACACCCTTCGGTCCATTTTTTATTCTTTATTTTGAAACAAGGTCTCACTAAGTTGCAGAGGGCCTTACTAAGTAGCGAACCTGGATCCTCCAGTCTCAACCTCCCAAGTACTGGGATTACAAGTGTGCACCAGCATGCTCGGCTGATCATAGAACTTTCTAGGCATCACAATTGCATGAACCAACACCTTATAATAAATCTCTTTTAATGTATTTATACCTATCCTATTGGTTTTGCTTCTCTGGAGTATCCTGATTAATATATGCCACATCAACTATGAAATTGCCTGCTAACATAAGACACAGAAAAAGAGCATTTACAATTCTCACTACAATAATGTACCAAGGAAAACTTTCTCAGTAGCTCAAAGCACTACTGCCCACCAAAGAGGCATAAAAATAAGATGTCATTAGAGTTTTTTCCTCTTCTGCTAATAATCAATATAGGTTATGAGACAGTTAAAGAAGTGCTGGAATTACTTACTTTTAAACCTTGAGTTTTTTATTTCATGCTTCTCTTCCTATAGACAAGAACCTAGAATAAAAGTACAGTTAATAATTAACAAGTTACAATTCCGATAAACATCTGTATTAAATTTCAAATCTCAAACTTCCATCAAGACATTATATTCAGATATATAGCCAGTCATTTTCTAGTTATATAGAGTAAAAACAAATTAATCTGCTTTTAATTATTCAAAATGATAGTGCTATTTTTGTTGTTTACAAATGAAATATGGTGAAGCAGGGAATTAATGTTGGGAAAAAATATTGTTTAATACCTAAGGATTGTATAGTTCTTCGGAGAGAAGTTAATTAATTAATTAGTCTATTATTTATCTTTATGTCATGATTTCCACTACAGAATATTCTTTTACTCATGTCTGTTATTTCCTTAAATTTTATCTGGAGAAGAACTTGGGACATTGGAGACATGGAGTTCCCGACACATGTGATTTTTACTGATTCTGTGCTTTGCAGTGTAACATCTCTGTTCTCTGCACTACCAGCAGATACCAGGTGTCGCCCCTGTGACAAGGCTGGGGATGTTGTAGTATTCTTTTATCCACAGACAAGTGTTAAGTAGGTCATAGTTTTTTGCTCATTTACTGACACCCAGAGCCCAGATCTACTAATATTCAAAAAAGGCAAAAGTGATCATATTTAAATCTATTAGTTTTGTTTTCATTTATTAGACATGATAATTTTATAAAGATATGCTTTCTTTCATCTGCTATTTGGCTTTATAGCGATGTTGCTCATGAATGAATGGTAGAGTAAATCTGTATCCCTTCCTTTAATTTCTCCTTTCAAGATAATGAATTACTTCTGTCACCCTCAGATGTTTATTGATTAATTTCTCTAATAATGAACTAATAATGATCTTAGTAATTGCCACCAATTTTCACATATTGTCTAGTTATAAATTATATGTTGTCATGTTATATATATATATATATATATATATATATATAATTTATTTATTTATTTATTTATTCATCTTTTGCTACTGGGGATTGAACCCAAGACATTCTAAAATGTCTCTGAAAAACACAACCAGCCCCATTTTTTTTTTTTTTTAAAAACAAGAGTCTTGCTAAGCCAGGCGTGATGGCGCACGCTTGTAATCCCAGCATTTGGGAGACTGAAACCAGAGGATCCGGGTTTGCAGCCAGCCTCAGCTACCTAGTGAGGCACTCCACAACTTAGTGAGACCCTGTTTCAAAATAAAGAATAAAAATAGGGCTGGGGATGTAGCTCGGAGGTAGAATGCCCCTGAGTTTAATCCCCAGTATGGCAAAAAAAAAAAGAATCTTGATAAATTGTTGAAGTTAACCTCAAACCTATGATACATTTTTCTTATCTTCCAAGCACTGATATTACAGGCATGTGCTGCCATATCCAGCTCATAAATTTTTCTTAGCATCATTTTGTAGTAGTGGTGCTTGTAGTTGTAGTAGTAGTAGTGATGGAACCCAGGGACTCTTTATGCTGAGCATCATTCCCAGCCCTCTTTATTTTGAGAAAGGGCATCACTAAACTGACTTTGAACTTGTGATCCTCCTGTCTCAGCTTCCTGAATAACTGGTATTACAGGTGTGGGTCCATCTTGCCTGGTTAATATCTTTTGACTCTTTTAACTCATTTTAGTTCTCTATGTTATAGATTTGGTCTTTTTAAAAATTTTTTTTTGATTGATCAGATATGAAAGTCTGACAAGCTTTTAAGTAAAGATGTTATTTTGATTTTTATTCTTGTTTAAATTCACTAATAGTTTTATGATTAATCTTGTTACTTTTATGTTTCTCATTTTTTTGTGAATTTACTTTTTCCAAATTTAAGGTAGATAGTATCTTTTTCAACTTCATAGTAACTTCCTGTGTTTATATGTGTGTGGAAAGAAAAAAAAATTATTGTGAATCGATATCTGAAACTTCATGGCTGTTTCTCTTTATGGCTTTAATCTGGATCTCCTCTTCAGTTTGACTCCATTCTTACATAGTACTCAATTTCAATTCCACTTTCAGAAGTCTTTCCTTTGTGTGAATGTCACTCCTGAATGGGACCCTTGAGCCCTGAGAGTTTATGGGAAATTGACTTTCAGCCCATTTTGTTCTCACTGTGAGCCCACTGAAAGCATGTCACATTAGATTAGGAAAAATGCCCTCTGATTTCAGCTCAGATCCTTGGAATTTTGATTGGATATCTTTTAACTCTTTTATGTTTTTTCTATTTTCATTCAATGTTCTATTATTTCTCCTTCCTTCCTTCCTTCCTTCCTTCCTTCCTTCCTTCCTTCCTTCCTTCCTTCTTCTCTTTCCTTTTTTTATTTTATGTATGTATGTATGTATGTATGTATGTATGTATGTATGTATTTATGTGTGTGTGATGCTGGGGGTTGAACCCAGGGGCATTTTACCAGCAAGATGCCCTTTTTTTTTGCGGTACTGGGGATTGAACTCAGGGGCATTCTACCTTCAAGCTATAACCCCAGCCCTATTTTTTATTCTTTATTTTGAAACTAGGTCTCACTAAGTTGTAGAGGGCCTCACTAAGCAGCTGAGGCTGGCCGCGAACCTGGATCCTCCAGTCTCAGCCTCCCAAATGCTGGGATTACAAACATGCGCCACCATACCTGGCTGCCCCAGACCTTTTCAGTCCTTTTTATTTTGAAACAGGATCTGCTAGGTTGCTAAGTCTTGCTAAATTACTGAGGCTGGCCTTGAACTTGTAATCCTCCTGCCTCAGTGTTCCAAGTACTAGGATTACAGGCATACACCACCACACTGAGCTTCCTCCTCTTTCTTTCACGCTGATACCAATAGACACACTGACTTTGTGTCTGTTGGGTTTTTGTCAACTACTCTTATAACGAATGCTATTTTTTATTTGTTTCTTTTGTTTTCTGAAGAATTGCTTCTCTGTTTCAATGTTAGAATGAAAAATATCTAAAATTGTTACTACTACATGAAGCCTTCTCCTTGAATACTCTTTCAGCCCTATAGCCTGAATCTGCCAAACAAATATAAACAGAAAGAACTTTTTAAAAGATGGACTGAATTCCTCTTTCATAATTTGATAGAGGACTAAATGGTGCTTGGCAATCTTTATATCAGTTCTTATGTCTTTCCATATTGATTTATACACTCAACCTGTTTTATGCTGTGCAAAAAAATCCTGTCTTCAGACATGAAGGTTTTGAAGCCAAAATGTATAGTGCATTATAATTATCTATGTTCACTTTACTGTACAGTAGCATACCAGAACTCTTTGCTGCTATCTAGCTATAACTTAATACCCAGTGATGAACTTTGGCATTCAATCACTTTCCCGATATTATTTTTCCTCGCTATTAAATATTACCGGGTCCTATAAGAGAAAGTTAGACATTTTATTAACATTATATTATTGTTATTCTAAATGAGATTATTCAGTCTCAGAAAGTCAAAGGTGGTATATTTTTTTTCTAATTTGAGGAAACTAGAAAGAAAATAGGAAACATAAGAGACTTTAAATAATGCAAATACAGATCCACAGATTAGTCAAAGAGGATTAGGGGTAAGACTAAGGGAGTGTAAGAAGGAGGGAGGGCTGGAGAAAGCAACAACTCACATTAAACTATGGCAATATGTGAAGGTATTATGACCAATCTCATTGACTTACACGGATAGGAAGGGGAGGCAGGGTATGATGTGAAGTGCAATACACAGGGAGCTGTGTGCACTTATATTTCTGACACATAGACCCTTGCTATGATGTATAATTGCAATGCACCAATATATTAGAAAATTTACATTATTATTGATTAAACTACTATAAGCCCACATAAACACACATGTAGGTGAGTGCATTTACATTGACTGATATTAGGTTAGTAAGTATTAATATCATATATTAAATCTTACTTAATAACTGAAGGGAAATTGTCATTCTATATTCTGTCACTATAATCTATCCCTATTTGGAAACCGTGTAAAATTGAAATATATTCAAAAATATGCAAAATTTATCATTATTCAAGATTTATTTTTCTGCTAAATTTTAGTTTGTATGTGCTACTTTTTTTTTTTTCTCACAGATGGGATCTTTTCATGTTTCCTAGTAGAGCTCTATAATATATTGTGCTAGATTTCTCACAGTTCGGCAAGGATTCTACGAGGCCCATGTGAATGATTTAAGTTAGGTCTATATGCAGGTCTCAATACATGTAGGAAAGTCTGATATAAACAAAAGATTTAGTTGTTTCAGTCTACTGCATCTGCCATATATGTTCCACTTCTAAAAAATGTACCAACAGAATCTTTCAGGCACATCCAGTTTGGTTTCACTTAGTTGATTTCACTAATAAGATAAACAAATCATCTTCTACATAGAAAAGTGGGAGAAGCTTGCTTTTTCTGTTATGTCTGTATTCCTATTGTGAAGATTGTTGAAACTGGTACTGATGTTTATTCATATATTTTGAGACACAGAAATATATGTATCCTTTTGAAACAGTTCTAAGGGGACAAATAACATTTCTCTGATGAAATTTTGATTATTAATTTTAAGTGCTACAATCTTCAATTTTAATTAAAAATAGTGGTTTAAAAATATATCAAGTCCAAGGTGAAAAACTCTTATTCAACATTGAGAAAAAAGCTTATCGTTACTTGTCTACTTGGGGATCTCTTAGAAGGGATATGTAATATATTTGTAAATAATATTTACAAATAATAAATTTGTAAGTTCTCTGAAATTATGGAGAAGATGCTGAATAATTATAATTCAGAACATTTATAAAGTTACACTCTATATATTAATTGTTATTTTTTGTATACAAGTGTGGCAGATCCTCATATTAAACTAGTTTATGTAAGCAGCTGATTTAAATAGAATGCTGACTGAGCCGGGTATGGTGGCGCACATTTGTAAACCCAGCATTTGGGAGGCTGAGACTGGAGGATCCGGGGTTTGCAGCCAGCCTCAGCTACCTAGTGAGGCACTCCACAACTTAGTGAGACTCTGTTTCAAAATAAAGAATAAACAATAGGGCTGGGGGTATAGCTCGGAGGTAGAATGCCCCTGAGTTCAATCCCCAGTACCGCAAAAGAATTAAAAATAAATAAATAAATAAATAAATAAATAAATAAATAAATAGAGTGCTGACTGATCTTAGAGAAAAAATAAAGAGAGAGGAAAGCAAGGAGGTAGTTTGACATTTTGTCATTACTAGAAATAGGGAATTTGGGGGGAAACAACAGCATATTATCTCCACTTACTTGATCAATTAAGCATCTGCCCATGACAAAAGCCAAACTACTAATAGCACTCACATTTAAATTGTTCATGATTTTAATCAACAATTAGGACTTCTCATTTTGAATAAGTATAGAGTTCTAAAAACTATCCAGGTGTGGTGACTCACACATGTAATCCCAGTACTTGGGAGTTTGAGACAGGAGGGTCTCAGTTTCGAAGACAGCCTGAGCAACTTAGGCCCACTACAACTTAGTGAGATCCTGTTTCAAAATAAAAAACATAAAAATAGGGCTGGGAGTGAACTCCCCTGGTTTCAATCCTCAGTATTTCCCCCATACACATACAGTTCTAAAATCCAATACAACCAGAGATGTCTACCACTGTCCATTCTTAGGCTTTTCTGATACACACATATACATGCAAGAAGCATAGACTCACAAGTGTTCCTCTTATATCCAGTTTGAAAGATGTGACAAATAATCCAATGTAATGTTCCTATGTGGAACTCAAAACCATATCTAGAATAGGATATGTAGCTGCAACATTTGTATTTTGGTATGATATCCATTTATGTCAGAAAGATCTGAAAATAAATACTTATGATAAGTTGTGAACTAAATGATATACTTTCACAACTCCCACCAAAATAAGGCATACTAGTGAAGAAAATAGAATAGAACAAAGAAAATAACAATGTTAATTAAATGGAAAAAGCAGTTGAAAGAAATGTCTTACATCTTTTTTTTTTTAATTTTTTTATTGTAGTAATTTGTGCAATATAGCATACATCTTTGTTAAGTACGAGTTGTTGACAACATATTTGCACACAGTTCTCATTTGACTCTTTCCCCAATTCCCACCCGAATCCCCTCCCCTTCCCTCCCCCTCAGGTTCACTTCGGTGAGTGACCTTGATATGATTGTGTAATTACATCATGTGCTTTAGGGCGGCCCTCTGCCCCCTGCGTCCACTACAATTAAATCAACTTCGTTACTTTTCGAGGGTCTCTCCTTTTCATCTGGAGACCCTCCTATGCCACATCCCCTCCCTAGCATCCACATATTAGGGAGAACATATGCTTCTTAACTCTTTGTGACTGACTAATCTCACTTAACATAATGTTTTCCAGTTGCATCCATTTCCCTGCAAAGAACATGATTTTATTCTTCTTTATGGCTGAGTAAAATTCCATTGTG